>JXTB01000307.1:414443-479490 GCA_002914805.1 Parasponia andersonii | reverse complement strand
TAAAATTACTATTGAATACCATTCAAGGAGTAGATGAAGGTGTTGTTGTTAATGTTCCCTTTGATGAAGAAGTATTTGGAGAAGCTTTTTGTTTGTCCATATTCAAAGAAGACATAATTGAGTTTTGCACGTTACAAAAGATTGGAGGCGTGGCTATTACATTATACATAAGGTAAGAAGTTTATTTTTTTTAATATATATATAGAACTTCATATATATATATATACATGTATCTATAGTTGGCAATTATATAATACAACACTTAATTCATATTGTATTTTGTATTTATAGGCATTTACACCATTTAGTAACCCAATATGGCTATCAAGCTAGGTATATGTTCATAGATCCTAGTGCAGTTACTACACAAGGTGGTCCACGTGAGGATCGTACTATAAGTTTAGCAACCCGGATGTTATCCATGGAGAATGAACATCAATTTCTAATTACACATTGGAATCATGGATAAGATTTTAAGTTTAACAAATTGTCATATGATCAACTACTTCCTATATGAAGTTATTTGTTACATATTAATAATCTTTATCATCAATTTTATGAGTAGGGACCATTGGATATTACTTATCATTTATCTTCTTAAAGATTATGCATGGTTTCTAGATCCTCTCGGCTTAGCTCTCCGTGAGGAAATTGGTTTAACAATGATCGAGTAAGTTCTCTAATAGTTATTTTGTTATAGTTTAGTTTCTTATGATATTTTTACTTATGGTTGCTATTGCTAACCTTTTATTATTGTGTTTGCACATTTCCAATTCAAAGTGCATTCAAGATGTATAATGTAGAAAAAGGAAAGAAAGGAAGATCAAATGGTCCGGTTTATAAGTTAATAAAGGTACTAAATTTGAATTAATAACACTTATTAGGTGGAAGATTAATTAAAATTACTTATGTTTACTTTATGCTTATGTATAGTGCCCAAGACAACCGACAAATGTTGAGTGCGGATTCTACATGTGTAAATTTATGAGAGAAGTCATTGAACAAGCCAATGTTAAATCATTTACCATAATGGTATGTAACCATATGTTTTATTAGTTCTATTCTAATTTATAGTTTGATTGATAACTTTCTA
Organism: Parasponia andersonii; assembly: GCA_002914805.1. NCBI lineage: Eukaryota > Viridiplantae > Streptophyta > Magnoliopsida > Rosales > Cannabaceae > Trema > Trema andersonii. Next base: position 478,397 of record JXTB01000307.1, on the reverse strand, counting down.
ACAAATAAGATGTTTGAATTTGTAGTTTAATTGATAAAATTTCTATACAAAGGATGATATCAACGGATTTCTTGAAGAGTAGGTCGAAGAACTAATACAATTTCTCATTTGAGGTTCTTAATATTTATTTATTTAAACTATATGTAGTCTTTGATGATCATGTTAGTTTGGCTTAGAAAACTAATGTATATATAGACTATATGGATTATTATGTTAATTTAATATTACTATGAAAATATATATTTATACTCCATTTTATTTCAAATATTTGGTATATGTAATGAATTTGGATTACATTTGTAAAATTCCAGGGGGTAGTATAGACAAATACATTACAAATACCTCCTGGAAATTATCTACCAAGGCGCCGTGAAAGACATCTTTCACGGCGCATGTTCAGCGCCTTTATAGCCAAGGCCTATCACGGTACCTGGAACCAAGGCGCTTTTGTAGACGCCGTGAAAGGCATTTCAAGGCACTTGTAAAGCGCCTTAAAAGACACTTTTTGTTGTAATGTATGTTCGAAGAAAATGTATTACCTATTTACTCTTTTTTTTTATGTATTATTTTTTTATTTGAAAACACATTATCTATTTAGCTTACTATTTTTTTTTTCTTGATTTCATGTGAATTACTTATTTTAAAAATAGTCTTAGTCTTTTTTTTTTTGAAGGGTTTAATAGTATTAATTGTATGTGTAAATAAAACTAATAAAATTTTTGAGTTTAACCGTATATATAAAATTAATTTTATATGAAACTTTGATATTTTTTATAGTCTTAGTCATATATATCTGAACGAATTAAAGAGTATTTCTTTTTTATAATTTCAAAACTAATCATATATATTAAACTATTAAATATTAATTTTTTTTATCAAAAATATCTTTTTTCTTAAAAAATGATTCCAAATTATTTTCCTTAAAAAGTCATTTCAAAAACTTATTCCTACCTTAATGACTTAATGAAAAGGGGATTCCTCAAAATAATTAGAATGGAATAATTACAGGTAAAAAAAAATAACAAATCATTTTTAATTTAGTCAAAGCACTCATCCATGAAACAAATCTTCGTTGAAAACTCTCCTCTCTCTCTATATATATTTTAAGGGGAATTATCCAATATATAATTTGAAGCCAGCTACTACGGTATATATCTAACTATCGTTAGATGTAGTATAATTTTTTCTTTTAAAAATATCATATAAAAAAATTATGCTGTAAAAATAGTTACATCATACATGGTTGTATCACTTTTTTTATTTTATTTATCTTTCTGCTGAAGTGCATTAATCAACGTATGTTACTTATATTGATATATATATATATCGCTAATTGGCCTATAGTAATAATATTATGAATGTAGCCATATATATGGGACACACATGAAATGCATGATCGAACTTATAGCTAGTCAGTTAATATTTCATAGGAGCGTAAAGAGAGTATGCCATGAGACATCCGGTCCGGATTCATCAGAAAGATAAACTGAGTTAATTATATATATATATATATATATAAAGTAACCTAATATGCTAATTTAATTATTGTTTTTATTACCGTAAATGTAGTGACATACTAACATATGGTTAACTAGCACTATATATATACTGCGATGATATAAAATATATATATATATTTTTTGGCTAAATGGTACCTAGAGGAAATAACTTAATTTCCTACAAGAAAACTAAGAAACTCTCTGGTAATTTATTAAATAAAAGAAAATAAAAATGAAAAGGTACAAAACATTTAAAAAATACAATCTCCAAAATGGAAAATAATAGCAGCTGAAAACAAAAATAAATAATTTTAGGAGGAATCAGATAATTATGCTGAAAGAAAACTATTGTCTTAACCTTCCAACAATGACTCATTAAAAATCTTTTTGCCTAAAACCCAATAAGAAAAACAACAAAGAGGAAAAAAATAGCACATTATATTATAAATGGGCAACTAAGAAAAACAGAAACCACAAAACCCTAAATAATCTTTCTTAATTACGTCATGAATAAATATGGAAGTAATATGTTACCAAATCAGATCTTGAATACTTGTCGTTCTAGAAGCCAAAATATCAGCAACAACATTTCTTTCGCAAAAGATGCGAAAACATGAAAATGCATCTTAATGCATTGACTCATTGAGTTATGTTCACGAGGCTCATATGGTTCCTGATATCCGATTATTAATTAACACTACAAAATATTAACTACTGCCATGCAATGAAATTTCGCCACTTGGACAAACATCCTTAAATCATGCATGCAAGCAATGAAGTAAATTCTCAATGATCATCCTTTTCCTTCTCTCTATATACAAAATTAGAAAAGCAAAAAAACAACAAGTTTATATGGTTAGCTAGCAATATCCTTAATTTAACTTACAGTACATTAAGAATTCATACTTCTCTTTACAAGAAAATACCGTTTATTTGGCAAACTAACAATTTGAAAATTGGGATGCATGTATGGGGGTCGCTTTCCCTCGATACACGCCTAATGAGGCGAAATAATTGTCTTATATAGCGGTGTAATTACAAGTAAATATTATGACTATCACCCATATAGACACCACTTTTCTTAGGTACGTATATATGTGGCATTTAATGTGGCCAATTGTTAACATGGCTAGCTAGCTATGATTTTATTCAAGGTAGATTAATATATACATACTATTAATATTATAACCAATTAAGTAAAAAAGCCGAACAAATAAGCAAAATTAAGGGGGAAAAAATAAAAGAAAACGGAGAAATAAAAGGTGTGGTGTGCGGGCCGGAGAGGTTTTAAGGCATGAGAAGGCCGATTTATTCTCCATTAGTCACGTCTTACCCTCCACCCACGTTTCAATCAACGCAACCTGCCCACCTCATCATGGTCATGGCTCATCCTCATTCTCATTCCTCATGATCACATACAGTAATATTGTTTGCCCTTCCTCGTTAAATTATTAATTAATTAATCACTAGCTCTTGTAATATTCCTAAGTAAAGCCCAAATATGTTCGTTCCCATAAGGCATGTCTTAATTGGCATACAGTACACTGACTGTCCATATCTACATGTTTTATGTTGTCTATTCCATGAAATGCTCCGAATGACACACAACCTCAATCTCTTCATTCCTGCCCAACTACTTTTTTTAACTGCAATGCTCTTGTATCTGAATTTGTTGACTAGTACACCATATGCAATAGCTTATTATGTCATAAACTACAGGCATAATTGGACGCTGAATCTTCAAGACGTGGGTTTTGGATGTTGTCTATTATTCCTCTAATATATTTATATTCTTTCTTCTTTTTTTTCCAAACCATATATGTATATTTTAAAAAGACGTTTTGGTTTCCCCTTAAAAAGAAAAACATAGACGTAGTGGAGATGGTGATAAGATAAATAAAACAAAAGGCCAAAAGCATATGATCTTTTTATTGATAAATAAATGGTGAGTGTGGGCAGTGGCACACACCACATGCTATTGGATCTCCTGAAATTAATATACCAGTGGACTAGCTAGAGTCTAGCATATGCATATGTAATTAATTATATAGATTAATATGAGGTCCAGAATCTCCTTTAAAAAATTAAATAATCCGGAATCCTGCGATTCTCCGGGACCAATTCCCACATTTTTTTTTTCCTTATTTTATTTTATTTTATTTTTATTTATTTTTGTTTTAACTAGGTTTTTCTTTCCTCAGTTAGGAAATAGAATCATATGTTTTCCCAACTCTCGGTTCTCTGAACTTTGAACTTCATGTACTATTTACAAATAGTAGGACGAAATTGATTGAAAATAGAATAAAAAAGAAAATAGAGGTATATTTTGGTCAAATTAACCCTTTGACAATAATTTTTGCCAGGTGTCACATTTTGTTCGGAAATAATTAATTTTGACACATTTTGTCCTAAAAGTGGCAAAAGTAGTTGCCCCGGTTTACTGACCACTAATTTCTTGCTGTTTTTTTTTTTTTCTCCGAACCATATTATACATGTACATATCTTAATTTAATTATTTGATATCCTCTGTCGGTTTCTAAAAAATAAGAACAATTGATGGTACTGTAGCTTTCTATGCATGCATGTTCAGGGTCAATGAAACTACTTTCGTCCATTTTTGGGCAAAATGCACCAAAATCAATTATCTCAAGTCAAAATGTATCACTATAGGCACGCGTATACGTTTTTAATGCAGATCTCCTGTAATTCTCTCATCGTTAATTAGTTGTTTTGACCCCATTATACGTATATTAATTACTTAATGTGAAGCCCAATGGTCTTCTTAATTCAACTATATTACAGAATTTGTAAAATTTTCCTAATTGAATACGTACGATATATTTTTGGCAATTAAAACTTTAATGAACCAATTAAATTGTTTTCAAAAATAGGCGTGAATTAACTAGAATATACATACTCATATATAAAATGGTAACGTAGTGAGGAAAAGCGGGGGAAAAATGGAATTGGGAGAAAGCTTATAATATAACACAAATGAATGAGTATGAAAGAGAAGAGATGTTATACTTATAGTTGTAGGTGGGAATGCATATTGAGCTTGCGTTTAAAGCAACTGCAGGCCACAACATAAGCACCGCAAACTTGTAATATTGAGGTTGGCTTAGGCTTGGTGGCATGTTTTGATTAACTATGTCATGCTCATAACCGTCGCAGCTTTCTTAAGAAATTTCCTTCTTTCTTCAATATTGCATATTGATTTCAAAGTATCATGCACGTGTCTTTTCCTATTCCAATTTTTATATGGTTCAAACCCTTAAGCAACTTTATATATGGACGCCAACTATTGGATACTCTCGGACTTGTTTTATGATTAATATATTCAGGTTAGGCAGATTTACCAATCTTCCGAATATAATATTTCTTGTTATATATATATAATTAAATACAGGTCGTCAGATATATTTTTTTTAAACAAGATATTTTTTTTTAACCGTGTTTTCTCTATTTCAGTACTCTACTCTTACTCTTCCAGATATAACCCATAATGGTTTTAATTGTGACTCCGTTAAGTACTGAACCCAAACTAGCTGGCTAGCTAGAGTATTTGTTCCTATAGGAATATATACAATTAGCTAGCTTTCAATGGGTATGAATAGATATAGCAAATATATATGTAGAACAAAATTTAAATTAATTAAAGAGACATGGATGTAACTATGGCCTATAATTAGGACTATATATAGGACGATCGCAGAATAATTAATCAAGTATATCTAATTTTAAAACCATTTAAAATAATAGGTAGCTCAATGGGAAGGTCCTTTTTTCTTAAAACGGACTAACTAATTCTCATGCTTGTTGATTCAAGATTGTGTACTACATATATTTGTAGCACCGAACTTGCGTAATAATCATTCGTTTAGACATTGACACGCATCAAAATATTCACGTTAACATACATACATAGACGTTCCTACCAAAAACCCCTCCCGTCAAAGAAACATAAACTATATCATGTGTATAGCCATAAAGTACGAAAATACGGGGGCTTTTTTATAATTTGCAACTTTTTATGTATGCTTTATATAAATATATGATGTATACTATGGTTTAGGCTTTCTTCATGAACAAGTATAGTTGCAATCGGTGGTTCCATTATAATATATATATATATATATATATATATATATATATATTTCCAAACTCTAGAATAGAATGGCATGCAAAAGTTAAAAAGTTAGAACTAGTTAGAACCGCAAAGCAAAGTTAAGTAGGCAAATGTACGTAAGTTCATTTTGGTAAAGAAAAGAGCAAANGAATTGAAGTTCGGCGCGGGCTCCCCGGGGGTTCGCTTGCCTAATTTTGTGTTTTTTTTTTTCCCTTTGTCTATATTTCATAATACTGTAGTACGATAAGGACTAATAAGGAAAGGAGCATATCCTATCCAGTTGAATTAATCCTAAATCCTTATATATATATATATATAATTAACTGTTGCTCTCCACCTTCAAGTCTCTATAAATACAACCCTCAAACCGCTCCAACTTCCTCACCATCACCACCACTAATACTCTACTCTCCAAGTAATTAACCACTCAGAACATCTCTCTCTTTTTCTCCCTTATCTGATCTCTCCAAATGGAAATGATGACAAGATCAAATATCCTTGTTGTTGTTGTTGTGGTGATGAAGATGATGATAATGACGACGTTATTATTAGGCAGCATTACTAGTAGTAATGCTGCTGCTGCAGCAGTGTCCACATACGATGTCAATGTGAACGTGGTAAGTTTGGGAGCCAAAGGAGACGGCAAGACAGACTCCACAAAAGCGTTCCTGTCCGCATGGGCCAAAGCTTGTGGGTCGGTAAAGCCGGCGGTCATTGACGTGCCGGCGGGAAGGTTCTTGCTGAAAAATGTGGTGTTCAGCGGGCAATGCAAGAACAATGCCATCACCTTTCGCATCGCTGGCACCCTGGTGGCTCCATCGGATTACCGTGTCATTGGAAACGTCGGTAACTGGATCTTCTTTCAATCTGTGAATGGGGTCACCATATCTGGCGGAATTCTTGATGGTCAAGGTACTGCTCTCTGGGCTTGCAAGAACTCGGCCAAGACTAGTTGCCCCAGCGGAGCCACGGTGAGTCATATTATTATTATTATTTTAAGTTATAACTCAAAGTATTAATTTGGTGCATGGCTACTATACTTGTCTGAGCAATTGTAACTACTGACCTAGTTCTGGCACCATCGATCAGGAATCTTTTTTCTCTAGTCCATTGAACGTTTCATTTTTAGTGTCAGCGAAAATAACTGTGAATAATTAATTAATTGATTAAAAAGCTATATGTACCATTCATTTCTATTAACTAATGAATAGCTATAAGATAATTAAGATTTATGTATATATATGCATTATACATATATAAGTGTGAACGTAATCCGTCCTCAAAAGTGAATCATTCATTTGCTTGATTAGGCTTTTTTATTGGTTAATGAATCACTAAGTTTGTACGCTTAGTTTATGGATCGACTTGGGTTTATAATAAGTTGAAAGGCGCACATGATGACGGTCACAAACATGCCATAATCGATCATGTGCTTGGCTTAATTTGGTCTTCTATAAACAAGTATGCAGATATAATTTTTTTTCATAATTAATAATAATAATAATAAGATAGTTGAGTTGAGTTGAGTTGAATTGGGTTGTGTGTATGTGCAGACACTGGGTTTTTCCAACTCCAACAACATACGGATAGTAGGAGTAACATCCCTCAACAGCCAGATGTTCCACATCGTCATCAACAGATGCAACAACGTCAAATTGCAAGGCGTGAAGGTAACCGCCTCCGGCAACAGCCCCAACACTGACGGCATCCACGTCCAGCTCTCCACCGGCGTCACCATCCTCAACTCGAAGATCGGAACCGGTGACGACTGCGTCTCCATTGGCCCCGGCACCAACAATCTCTGGATCGAGGACGTCGCATGTGGACCCGGGCACGGTATCAGCATTGGCAGCCTTGGCAAGGACCTCAAGGAGGCTGGTGTTCAGAACGTTACGGTTAAGACGGCAACGTTCACGGGCACCCAAAACGGCCTCAGGATTAAGTCGTGGGGAAGGCCGAGCAGCGGCTTCGCCAGGAACATCCTGTTCCAGCACGCGGTGATGGTGAATGTGCAGAACCCGATTGTGATCGATCAAAACTATTGCCCGGACCACAAGGGGTGCCCCGGTCAGGTGTCCGGTGTGAAAGTGAGCGACGTCACGTACCAGGACATACACGGGACTTCGGCGACGGAGGTGGCGGTGAAGTTCGATTGCAGTCCGCAAAACCCGTGTAGCAGTATCAGACTTCAGGACGTGAAGCTTACCTACAAGAACGAGCCTGCGCAGGCTTCTTGTAGCCACGCTGCAGGAACCGCTTCTGGGATGGTTCAGCCTTCAAGTTGTTTGTAGAAATACAAAATCATATGATCATGTTTTAAGTACGTAGTACTAGCTACATCAGGAATCAGGATGCGTGCTATATATTACTATAGATATACTTTCTTTTTTTTTTTTTTTTTTTTGAAAAAAACTAATAAATTTGTTGATTGAGCCTGTGGCGTCCTGTTTTGAGCCTTGCCTTGCCTTGCCTTGCATTCATCCATGAGTCATGATCAAACCCCTTCTAATTGGGAGCTTTTGTTTGTGTAACTGATTCAATATATTACTCTTTATGTATTGGTCTCTTATTAATGAGATTATATATCTGTGCGTGTTTGATAAAATTAATTCGCTGCTTGTTTCGTTTTTCTCTTATTATATTTGAGTTTGTTCGGTTATAGAAGTAAACAATTGAGACAAAGACATGTACAAGGGCGCCTCTACTAGGAATGTCAATGGTTGGTTGGAAAATAAACGAGGCTTTGACAAATTGACGGACATAACTTACCATGTATACCGGTGTTAACTAATTCATCACAAATAAGCGCAATTCCGCTCGTTAAAAAATTAATGTAGATTTTTAAAAGTTCAAAGTCAAGGATAATTGTCTAATATTAAATAATTCAGTTCCAACTCATCCGTCCTATTCTATACTTCTCTTGATAACTAATCTTGTCCGGTTTTACCAACTTCAGTTATGCTAGCCTGTCGAAAATTGGCATAGGAGATTGTGAATGCCATTTTTCCTGTTTGACCTTAAAAAAAAATATTCCACCTTCCAACCTTCGAACAAAATAATAAAACTGTCTAATGATTTGTCTGTGATATATGTTCTCAAAGTTAACAAACGGTGAAGAGTGAATACATACATGTATATATATTATAAAACAATTTGTATCACCATCTAGTCAGTTGAATTGTTCTTTCCGGCACCAAACTTAATACAAATATTTTTGACAAAAAGTCTCCTAGGAATGCAGTAAAGGGAACTCCAGTGATGCTGACAAGAACCCATGTATGTGTAAACTCTTGTACATTTTTCTTGTAACAATGGAGAGCAACTTCACATAAAGAAATAGTTTTTACTTGGTCTTTTAATTACTACTTATAAATCTAGTCTCCATTAAATTGCATAAAGTCTCCATCAAGTTAGTAATTTGGTTGCAGGCCTTTTGAGGACATTGCGAAGCACCGATATTTCAGATCAACTGGTATGATGTTGTTGCAATATTTCAAAGACGGTTTTGTGGTTAGATTTGTGGTGTCCGCTGGATTTGTTACTGCTAGCTTTATGTCCTACTACTATTTGCTTTGGTTGAATTCGAAGCCGAGGAGAAGCAGGGTAAAAGTGTCTCCCTTGACCTTGAGGAACAACAACCACAACCATCCAAAGGAACCTGATCATCATCAACTTATCAAATTACCACTAGAGGTTCTCTCTGTCTCTTTCTTTCCCTGTTTCTATATTTTCTTGATTTACCCTTTAGGCTATAGGATATAGGCAAAGAATTGCTGGAATATTTTGACTCTAAAGTCTTCAAGTCATCTTTTTTATTCCTGTATCAATATTAATTGAGCAATTAAACTGATAATTGGCAGATTTTAGAGTTACAGAGGTCAGTTGCTCGAATGAGTTTCAATGAAATCAGCAAGGCCACCAATAAATTCAGCAACAACAATATTATTGGCTTCGGAAAGATGGGGACCATGTACAAGGCGATGCTGCACAATGGTTGGTTGCTTGCGGTTAAGAGGCTGAATCCCTCCCAACACCTCCACAAACACTTCATATCCGAGTTGAAGAGCTTAGGCGGACTGAGGCACAATAACCTGGTTCCCCTCCTAGGCTTCTGCATAAAAAAGAGAGAATGGATTTTGGTGTACAAGTACATGTCAAATGGAAATCTCTATGAATGGCTACATCCACTAGAGAACAAGGCAATGCCAATGGAATTGCCTTTGAGGCTTAAGATTGCAGTTGGGGTCGCAAGAGGACTGGCCTGGCTCCACCATCAGTGCAATTTCCGCCTGGCTCATCTAAACATAAGCTCCAACTCTATCTTACTTGATCAGAATTTGGAGCCCAAATTATCAAACTTTAGTGGGGCAATGTTCATGAATCCAAGTGATCCTGATTCAAGCAGGAGTTGGGAGCTCGATTGTGTAAAGAAGGATGTCTATGACTTCGGGGTGGTTCTTCTTGAGCTAATCACTCAGAAACAGCGTAGCCAAATGAATATTAGTTCTTCTGGCAGTTTGGAGGAACCACTGGTAGAGTGGGTTACTCAACTTTTGAGTAGTGTTTCGGTTGGAAGGCTTTACGATTCGATAGATAAGTCTCTGCTTGGGCAAGCTTTCGATTATGAAATCTTTATCCTCTTAAGGATTGCATATGATTGTGTTCAACCCCTTTCTGCTCAAAGGCCAAGCATGCTTCACGTGTACAAGAAGCTAAGAGCCATGGGAGAGAGATACGGCCCTACTCATGATTCTGGGATGTCAAAACCACCTCAAATTGCAGCTGATAAAGCTAATGAACAAGATACAACTTTGGAGATAGTGGAGATCATATGATTGACAGCACTTTGGAAGATAAGAGATTGGTATTACGTTTTGATAAAACTACTAACTAGGAGTAGGAGTAGGGACAAGTTATCAAATGTCACCCAAAATCAATTTCCATTTTTAACCTCGAGGCTTTTAGGGGAACGTGAAAGTCTTCCGTAACAAGATGATTGGACATTCATGCGCAACTGGTTGACACTTGACAACATGGATGCCTTCTTCACATTCTGAATAGTCGGCTAGATATTTAAGAAGGGGGTGGAGTTTAGAGACACACGTGGCAACCTCTGCGAACTCAAAAAACGTCGGTGTTTACACCATATATTTAGTTAACTTGGAAAAGAAAATAGTACTACAGAAACATCAGCAATGGCTGGAGAGGGAGTAAGGAACAAGCAGTTGATATTCAGGGACTATGTTTCGGGGTTCCCCAAAGAATCGGACATGTACATCTCCACTTCAGCAACCATTAAGTTGAAGCTTCCAGAGGGTTCCACTGGATCACTTGTCCTCAAGAACCTATACTTGGCCTGCGACCCTTACTTGCGAATTCGGATGCAAAGGATCGAAAATCCTATTCTCTTCACTTCATTCACCCCTGGATCTGTAAGCACTGATCTCTCGTTCTCTTTTAAAATTGGCTTTTTAAGGCTGTTATAATCCAAAGGTATACACTGATCAAACAATCAATCATCTATATGGTGAAGGAAACTTCTGTCACATAATTAAGTAGCTAGTTAGTGTAATTGATGCAATAACATGTGTTAGTTGGTTCATGGTTGCTAAATGCAGGCATTAAACGGGTATGGAGTGGGTAAAGTTGTGGAATCTGGGCATCCTGACTTTAAGCAAGGTGATTTAGTTTGGGGGACAACCGGATTTGAAGAGTACAGTCTAATTACAGAAACACAAGAACTTTTCAAAATTCACCATACTGATGTCCCACTTTCCTACTATACTGGAATTCTAGGTATGTTAATGTTATACTACATCTGCTCATTCAAATAGACTTTCACAAAAAGCGATCAATAGACTCAGTACTATGCCACGTGTAGTACTACTAGTAGTAGTATTCTATTTGGTATGGTCTGAAATATGTGTTTAATTACGTTTGAATTTTGATATAGGTATGCCCGGCATGACAGCCTATGCTGGCTTCTATGAAGTTTGCTCGCCTAAAAAAGGAGAGTATGTCTTCGTATCTGCAGCACTGGGTGCAGTTGGTCAGCTTGTTGGCCAATTTGCAAAGTTAATGGGATGCTATGTAGTCGGAAGTGCCGGAAGTAAAGAGAAGGTGAGTCACAATCATCCTCAATACGCTTGCATAATTTTCAAGTGGTCTAGTACTTACCTGAAACAATTTTTAATTACAATATTTGTTTAAGATTTGACTCTCTTTGTCATGAACTAGAAATTACTATGACTAACTTGTTATTCTTCTTTTGTTTTCCTCCATTTATATAATTCTGCACATATAGGTTGATCTACTTAAGAGCAAGTTTGGGTTCGATGAAGCTTTCAATTACAAGGAAGAACAAGACTGGGATGCAGCCCTGAGAAGGTATACATATAGACGAAAGTACTCACTAAAATAGTAGAAGCAGAGCTGCTCTTAGTACTAGTACTATTAAGCCTCAAGTAGTCATATGTAGTTATTATTAATATGCTGATATATTGTCACCATGCACTGCAGGTACTTCCCTGAAGGCATTGACATTTACTTCGATAACGTTGGGGGGAAAATGCTAGACGCTGTGCTGCTTAACATGAGATTTCATGGTCGAGTTTCTGTATGTGGAATGATCTCCCAATACAATCGGGATCCACCAGAAGGCATCACCAATATGATTAATGTTATTTTTAAGCGAATCCGAGTGGAAGGATTTGCTACCTTTGATTATTACCATCTGTACCCTAACTTCTTAGAGTTTGTGCTGCCTCTTGTCAGAGAAGGGAAGATAACGTATGTAGAAGACATAGCTCAAGGACTAGAAAGTGCTCCGGCTGCATTGGTAGGAGTCTATAGCGGCCGTAATGTTGGAAAGCAAGTAGTTGCTGTTGCTCCTGAGTCCTGAATGATACAATACATGAACTCTTTTTAATAATGTACAATATTTGTGGTGTCTTTGTTTATAATAATAGTACGAGTACTACTAAAATGTTGTAGTGGCCGCCCTCCTGCTAGGTTGGAGGGTTGATCATTGGTGATATACACGAAATGGGGTCTGAACAGCAAATGCATATCCATTAATAGACTGTCTTGTTTCTCATGGAGCCTAAAGAAAACAGACTATGAATAAAGACTCATTTTAACATTATCTTATCTCAAAAGTGTGACGCCTTTCAGTTTTTTTTTTTTTTTTTTTCTCTTTTCTTTGTTTTGTGAAACTAACAGTGCATAATTTTGTCCCAAAAACATAGCAGTGAATAAAAAAGACTCGTGATATTTCATAACTAAGATGGAAAGAAAGTTGTTTTAATGTTGGCTCCTGCAGCTAAGCAGATAAGCATTTTCATCTCAACTTCTCTTTCTTTTTTCCTTTCGGCTTGAATTGTAATCTCTTCAAACTTGTTATGTTGCATATCATCTGACTAGAGTCCCAAAATATAATATTTTAGATTTTTCTCAAGTGTGTGCCTCCAATTCCATTTAGTCTGTACTGTACATGTCAACAATATTATATTAGATTAGATTATTCAATGCTGTCACTTTCCATTTACACAATACGATAATTTACAATATTGTATATAACTTCAATAAAAATAATTTCGTTAATCCCATTGCATAGAATTTTCTTCCAACATTGTTTGTCAGAATAAGTCATTGTCATTGATAAACAAATTACGTTAAGAATGAGAACTAAATCGTGTCACGAAATAGTTTGTGGGTCTAAATCTTCCAATTAGCTTATTATCTACCTCATCAATCAACTTCAAAAGGGGAAAGAATCCGCCGCCTGTAAATAACGTTATTCTACTTTTGCTGATGTATGGCTTATGTACGTAGTCTCCCCATTCTTCTTATTTTATAGAATAGTTCTTACTTCTTTTGCTTATGTATTTGCAGTGGTTGGCTCCAGTTCATTTGTGACCTTTTATTTAAAATCTATCATTATTGACTTTGATACGTATAACTCGTTTAGAAGAATCAATTATAATTACCATGAGCCGCCCCTGGAGAAAATAATTCCTTCAACTTTAGATAGGTGATGTATGTGCTTAAGTAAATGGTCGCAACCCTTTCTTATATATAGAAAATAAACTCTGCGTTATTCTCATAAACAGAGAGAAAAAAAAAAAAAAGAAAAAAGAAAGAGTTTAACAATGGCATTGCCCAGAGCTGGTGAAGTAGTGAGCAACAAGCAAGTGCTGGCTAGAGACTACATAGATGGTATTCCTAAGGAGTCTGATATGTATTTCAGCACTGCTTCCACAAAACTGCAAGTGCCAGAGGGTTCTGAAGCTGTTCTGGTCAAGAACCTTTACTTGTCCTGCGATCCCTATATGCGAGGTGTTAAGAAACCAGAACCTGGCCGCATTACCTTTTTTGCTCCCAACTCGGTGAGAGAGATCCTCAATTCACTCCTCTTATTAATGTCTCTTATCATCTAGTTTTTTATACTTCTAATAAGTAATTAGCTACATAAATTTCTTTCTTAAATATAATTAGTTTATAAATCATGTTGGAAATTTGACTGATTCAGATTCGTCGTTCCCAATATCTCACTTCAATAAAATATCTGCATAATAAAGAATTTATAACATGAAATAGAAATTAATCTCACAATATAAGAACTTAAGTGAAAAACTCCAAAATTAGGAGAAAAATCGATCTTTTAGAAAAGAATTTCACTATATGAAAAATTTCTACAATCACATAGATTTCAATCTTTCTACCAAATGATCCCAATACACCTAAGCACTTTCTTACAAGTATTCTCTCACTCACACTTTATACCGCCACTCTTTGAAATCTCTTCTTTTACAAAGAAACTCTACTCTCTTTGAAAGGAGAAGCAAAAAGAAAAAAAAAATGATTTACTTATAAGAGAGAACTTGAAATGCTGTTAAGTTTTTAGGACGAAGAGAATGAAGAAATGAAATATCTATTTATAGGTCTTGAAAAGTAGTGAAAATATTATCTTTTAATATTACTCTTACGGCTGCCCTTTTTTACTATTGCTATTACGACAATCCTTTTCACTATTGTTATTACAGCTGCCTTTTTTACTATTGCTATTACTGAGGCCATTTTTTACTTATGCTCACACATACATCAATAATTTCCCACTTGAAGACTTGATTTCAATCACGTCTTCATATACATCTTATCTCATAGCTTATGTTGCTATTATTATCTTTACTGATAATCATATTCCACCATATGAGTATATATACCACTTAGAATTGACAAATTTTAAGAATTTCATCTCGGTTCATATCAAAAAAATCTTGCTGATAATTATGGTGCTGACTCCCACATTTGGCTTTTCTGGGAATCCATCATTTATCGACATCATTCAGCACGCCTTCCATCAATGCCAAACCAATGTCTATGTATAAACTTATTGCCGCTAATTGTAATACATCTTCTTTCATGGCATCTTTGAAAATAAGCATTATACTATGAGGATACACATGTCATGATCAAATGATAAGATCATCGTCTCCATCATAGGAGATAATATTAGCAGCGTTACTAGATTTGGAGCTTTTAACTAAATCCACTCCACCTTTTTGACAATTTCTTTTCAGGTGTCCAAATTGTCCACACCCCCAACAATTTATATTCTTTTTTATGGAGTTTTTCTTCTTAGTATTAACTGCCAATATTGAGCTTTCAGATAGAACATTACTTCCACCACCTGTCAACTTTCTTTCTTCAAACAAAAGATTATTTGTGATCTCAGAAAAAATCAGTCTTTTTCTTATATACCAAAATAGGTTTCATATGCTCATAAAAAGGTGGAAAAGACTAGATGAATTGTAATGCCTTATTTTTATCTTCAATCTAATAGCCTCCACTTCAGAAACAATATCATTCAAGACACTTAGATGATCAGAAATTTTCGTACATTCATTCATACACAATATATGAAACTGCTCCTTCAGGTACACTCGATTTGAGACACCTTTTGCCTGATATAATTCTTCAAGCTTTCTCCAGAGATCTTTGTTCATCGTCATTCTGAGTATATTTGTAAGGACATTTTTGGCCAGACATATACCTATCGTACTTGTAGCTCTTTCATCCCGATCATCTTACTTTATATCGTTCATAATGGATTTCTCAGAGTTTTTGCCCTTGTAAACCTCTCTGCCTTTTAAAATCTTGTGCAATCCGGACTGAATCAATAAATCCTTGACTTGTGTTTGTCATAAGCTAAAATTGATATTCCCATCAAATTTCTCCACTTCAACTCTAAGTGGAATTGAAATCTTGTTTCCTGACATCTCGTTTAGTACTTCTAACTTGAAAAATCGCTAAGAAAATTTTCAAGAAAGATTAAAGGGTCTAAATACTCCCACTTGAATATAGCTTCCTTACACTAAAATTCTTAGACTCACACTAAGCTATAATGTACTAAAGAACTCCGCTCTGATACCACTTGTTAGGAATCTGACCGACCTAGATTCGTCACATCCATGATCTCACCTTAATGAAATATCTGAATAATAAAGAAATAATAACAGGGAATAGAAATCAATCTCACAACACGAGAATTTAAGTGGAAAACTCTCAAATCAGGAGAAAAACTACTGTCTCTCAGAAAAAAATTTCACTATATAAAAAGTTTCTATTATTACATAGACTTCCGTCTTTTTTACCTAATGACCCCAATACACTTAAGCACTTTCTCACAAGTATTCTCTTACTCACACCTTACACCACCACTTTTTGAATCTCATCTTTTGCAAAGAAACTCTGCTCTCTTTGAAAAGAGAAACAAAGAGAAATTAAAGAATTTAATTAGAAGAGAAAACTTGAAATGTTTCTAAGTTTTTGGGATGAAGAGAATGAAGAAATGAAACCTCTATATATAGGCTTTGAAAGGTAACGAGAACACCATATTTTATTATTGTTATTACGACTTCCTCGTTTCACTATTGTTATTGCAGCTGTCCTTTTCACTATTGCTGTTATAGCTGGCATTTTTATTTCTGTTCACACGTACATCAACAAATCATAGATGATATCCAAGTAAATTAACAAATTATCTTCGATCACTTGCATTTCCAGCCAATAGTCGGGTATGGAGTGTCTAAAGTTTTGGTTTCTGGGCACCCTGACTTCAGAGAAGGCGACTTAGTGTGGGGTATAACAACATGGGAAGAGTATAGTCTTATTACAAGGACTGAAAGCCTCTTTAAAATTCATCACACTGATGTACCGCTTTCCTATTATACAGGAATTCTAGGTAAATATCTGGCCACCATCTCAACCTCATTAATAGAATGCTTGATTTTCAATTACTGGCTATATTGACAAACTAAGGCATACTTTTTCTTTTTCATATACAGGCATGCCTGGTATAACTGCTTATGCTGGTTTTTACGGAATTTGCTCCCCAAAGAAAGGTGATTCTGTGTTCATCTCATCAGCATTTGGCGCAGTTGGTCAGCTGGTTGGCCAATTTGCAAAGCTTTTGGGTTGTTATGTTGTTGGAAGCACTGGAAGTAAGGAAAAGGTTGAGATATTGAAGAACAAGTTCGGGTTAGACGATGCTTTCAACTACAAAGAAGAGGAGGACTACGACGCAGCACTGAAAAGGTACTTCCCACAAGGCATAGACATTTACTTTGACAATGTGGGAGGCAAAATGTTGGATGCTGCACTACTCAACATGAGACTTCACGGACGCATAGCAGTGTGTGGAATGATCTCACAATACGACCTAGAAGAGCATCAAGGGGTTCGCAATCTGATGCATCTCATATACCAACGAATTCGGATGGAAGGATTCTTTGTGTATGACCATTACCATCTCTATCCCAAGTTCTTGGAAACTGTTCTGCCATACATCAGACAAGGGAATATAAATTACACGGAACACATAACTCACGACATAGAAACTGGCCCTGCGGCTCTGGTTGGCCTCTTCAGTGGCCTCAACTTTGGCAAAACCGTTGTTGTCCTTACTCAAGAATGAAGCACTACTAGTGTTTCCTTCTCCTCCTTTTTTTTTTTTTCGTTTTCTCGATTATATTTACATGTGTGTTTTTGTTCACTAGTATATAAATAATCATTAATCCTATCCGTATCTAGTTACACGTATGCTTGTAAGAATTTATCTTCATCAAAATTTAATAAGAGTTTATTCTATGGTGTTTTTGTAAAGTTTAGTGTTGTTTTTTTAATAACAAATATTAATATTTAGAATCTAAAGACTGGAAAATAATAATAATAATAATAATAACAAGAATAATAATAATAATAATAATAATAACAAGAATAATACACGCTTAAATTTTTTATACTAATATATATAACACTAACTAATTAATATATTAAAATTTATCCTAAATAAATTAAATATTATTACTACTAACAAATCATTAGTTGCTATTAAAAATGATGTATAAAAATTGATAATTCATGCATTGTCCATCCTACTAACAAAAAAAAATCGGCAACTGGATGAATTGGATATGGATAAGAGACCTTATGCAGGTGGATATAAAATGAGAGGTACACGCTTCCACGTGGTTGATTGGTTAATTGACCTTTTTAACCTTTTACCTGTAAATATGGAATAGGTAAAGAGATCGGAAAACATAGGTGGAGAAGAGAAGTGGAGAAAGAAGGTGAAAGTGGTGGCAATGGCGGAAGTGAGCAACAAGCAAGTGGTGCTGAGGGACTATGTGTCCGGTTTCCCAAAGGAATCAGACATGTACGTGACCTCGTCCACTCTCAAACTGAAGCTGCCGGAGGGTTCCAAAGGGGTTCTGGTGAAGAATCTCTACTTGTCCTGCGATCCATACATGCGCAACCGAATGAGCAAGCTCGATTATGAATCATATGTCGATTCTTTCAAGCCCGGTTCTGTTAGTCACCTTCTCTAATTTGGTTTATATTCAATTCAAGTTTTCTCTATGGAAATTGAAATGGATATGGGCTCTTTCTTCAACTTATGATAAGTAACTCTTTATTATGAATGCAGCCCATCACGGGTTATGGTGTGGCTAAAGTTTTGGAATCTGGGGATCCAAACTTGAAGGAAGGCGACTTGGTTTGGGGAATGACTGGGTGGGAAGAATACAGTATCCTCAACTCAACTCAGGCTCTTTTTAAAATTCATCACACTGATGTTCCTCTTCCTTACTACACTGGAATTCTTGGTAACCTCTGCTTACACTCTTAGCCCATCCCCTGAATTTATTAATTGATGGTGCTAATTGAATACAGCTGAAGATACCCTTTGTCTCATTTGAGAGACGTCTTGCTCAAACCACCATTGTTTTGATTTACTCATGAAAGAAAACTAATTCATAGAATTGAAGTGCAACATTGGCAAGTAACTTTTTTTGTTTTGAGGTTCTGCAACCATGGTCATAAAACCAACATTCTAATTACAAAATCTTGTTCTTGTAATCATGAATCTCGTTCTCTTCTCTTTCTCTTCTCTTCTTCCTTCTTTCTCTTTTTTATCCCAGTACTATATTAGAACCTCTATGACATAATTCTCTGAAATTAAATTTCTAAATTTTCTCCAATTTAGTTTCTTACTTGTTCTGTTTTATACTCTTCATACAGGCATTGCAATTCGAATTTGCTCTTCTTCTTTTTTTTTTTCCCAGTCATTTTAAAATAATTGGGTCTCGCAGTTCTCTGTTTTGAAAAAGGGCAAACTCATTTGCTATCGAACTTTGCTTTTCTAAAACGTGACATACTAGATTTGCTGCCATGATCAGTGACCTTGCTGTTTGCCTGGATGTTATATGCTATTGACCCGATTGTTAAAAGTTTCGAAGGCATGCTAGTTAATGGCACTCTCTCTTGATGCTCTCCTACTCATCTTTTGTGTACATCACTGCAGGTATGCCTGGTATGACTGCATATGCTGGTCTTTACGAGCTTTGTTCTCCTAATAAAGGAGAATATGTATACGTTTCAGCTGCGTCTGGTGCAGTCGGTCAGCTTGTTGGGCAGTTTGCTAAGCTATTGGGTTGCTATGTTGTTGGCAGTGCCGGAAGCAAAGAAAAGGTGAGTCACAGTTTATGAGTGTCTAATTTACCATTCTTCCCATTCTGTAGCTGCTACTCTATTCGTCATTTCTCAGTTAGTATACAATTTGTTTCTTGTCTGGTGACGTTAAAAAACTTCTATTGTTATCGTGAAGGAAGGCATGCTCATGCCTCATGCCTCATTTATCAACCAATGTCTTGCTCGTGCATTTGTTAAATGATAAACTAGGTTTTTTTAATTGTTTCTGCAATGTCAGGTGGATTTGTTGAAGAACAAATTCGGATTTGACGAGGCTTTCAACTACAAAGAGGAGCCCGACTTGAATGCAGCTTTGAAAAGGTCAGATACTAATCTTTGTTGTAACTGTCATAATTTAATACACGAAGATGAAGCGTTGACATGTGTGTATTTGTATTTGTATGATCATAAAAGTAGTTCTCAATGGAAAGTTGTCATTCAATCAAATACTTGTAGTTCCCAACAGATTAAATACTTTGATCTATTCCATATAAGGGGAATCAGTCTTTAAGCTAACAGTAGTACGGTATTCTGGCAGGTATTTCCCTCAAGGCATAGATATTTACTTTGAGAATGTTGGGGGAAAGATGCTGGACGCCGTACTCCTAAACTTGCGGGTGCATGCTCGAATTGCTGTTTGTGGAATGATCTCGCAGTACAACCTTGAGCAACCAGAAGGCGTACATAATTTGATGCAGCTGATTACAAAACGAGCTTTAATGAAAGGGTTTGTGGTTGGTGAGTACTATCACCTCTACCCAAAGTTTCTTGAGTTGGTTTTGCCTTCAATCAAACAAGGCAAGATTGTATATGTGGAAGACGTAGCTCAAGGCCTGGAGAGTGGCCCAGCAGCTCTGGTGGGGCTCTTCAAGGGTCGCAATGTTGGAAAACAAGTTGTCGTCGTTTCTCGAGATTGACATGCTCGCTCTTATTAGATGCATACCGTTTTATCTGTATTCCAAGGGCTCAAACTAATGAAAGGTCCCTTGAAATAAACTACCAACGCTACATTACAAGACTTTTTACCTTGTGTGAAAATGAAATATAAATACGACATGTATTTACGGATCAAAAAGTATGTGGTCTCTATTAAAGATAAGTAATGCTATATGAATATAATACTTAAGGTGCCAACACTGCGAGGGATTAGTCTGAATGTAGTGATTAGTGGCTACAAAACTAGAAGCAGACTTTTTCTGGTTTTATTTTTTGTCCCACGAAGTCAACTGTTTTTTTCCTTTTCATCTAATTTCCATCCACAAGAAACAAACGGTGACGCATGCTATGACATGACATTATACGAAAATAACGTCATTCATTGCGCAATTAAATGGGAACGCATCTAGCTGTGACTGCTTATGTTGTGTTATATATAGATTGACTTTGGCTTTCTCGTCCAACCAAACAAACGAGTAAAGTAAAACAATTGATTGAGGCAGAGGATTAGGGACAGAGGAGGAGAAAAAGAGGAGCATGGCGGAAGTGAGCAACAAGCAGGTGTTACTGAGGGACTATGTGTCTGGCTTCCCCAAGGAATCGGACTTGTATGTCACCTCTTCTACTCTGAAACTGAAGCTTCTACAAGGTTCCAAAGGGGTTCTCGTAAAGAATCTCTACTTGTCCTGCGACCCCTACATGCGAAACCGTATGCAGAAGTTCCTCAATCCTGCTTCTTATGCAGACTCCTTCAACCTCCATTCCGTGAGTTGCTCACCCCCGCACATGACGACCTTGGCGCCTTGCCCATTAAATTATTTCTCCATTTTGTTCGTTTGTTTCATAACAAATACTCTAAAATACTGACTACTATGACTGCAATATACATGCATTTTCATATTTGTTTGTTTACAGCCTATCAGCGGGTACGGAGTGGCTAAAGTAATAGAATCTGGAGATCCAAAGTTTAAGGAAGGCGATTTGGTTTGGGGAATAACCGGGTGGGAGCAATATAGTATCATCAATGCAACCCAAGCTCAAACTCTTTTCAAAATTCATGATACGGATGTTCCTTTGTCTTACTATACTGGAATTCTTGGTATGCAGCTATTTTGTTTGTTTATCTATTTATGCATGACTTCAGATGATTTGGTGGTGCTAAATTTATCTGTAGTTTCTGATTTATTTATTTATTTATTGAACCCCAATTATTGAGCAAAAACAGTGCAAGAAAACTAGTTCAAAACATTGATCAAGGGCTATATGCAAGATACTTGTTCCTCTTGAGATTCTGCCATCCATCCAGTTTCGGGCTCGAGCCTGCTAAGTGGGTTTGGGAGAATTCAAAGACATCAAAGAGGATAAAAATTTAAAATTATGCTTGAACTCATTACCAGACACTTTACTTCCGGACTGTTGTTTTGAAACGATCCTCCGGTCATGAAATGTTCTTTCAGATTGTTGTTTTGTATTCTTCTTGACTCTCAAAAACTCATCTAATTCTGTACACATTTTATGTAGGTATGCCTGGTATGACTGCTTACGTTGGTTTCTATGAGCTCTGCTCTCCCAAGAAAGGAGAATATGTCTTCATTTCAGCCGCATCTGGTGCAGTTGGCCAGCTCGTTGGGCAGTTTGCAAAACTGTTGGGTTGCTATGTGGTTGGTAGTGCTGGAAGCAAAGAAAAAGTGAGTTAGGAGGACAAGAGTAGTTTCAATTTTGCTGATGACAATCATTAGTATGAAAGTTTTGTTTGGACATGTTAGCTATTGGAGCGTCCTGAATCAACTTCTTATTGTTTCTGCAACTTCAGGTTGATTTGTTGAAGACCAAGTTTGGATTTGACGAAGCCTTCAACTATAAAGAAGAGCCTGACTTGGATGCAGCTTTGAAAAGGTTAGATGGTGATCCAGATTTTAAACATATTCGAACGTTGCACAATAGGGCAAATTTATTATGACAATTGACAGGGTATAATCAATTCAACATTCAATGAGTCCCGTTTGACCACTCTTTCAAATTGATGTAAAGTAACAAATCCTATTGTAATGTTTCCTTCATGCTACTCCAGCCGTGGACAGAATAAAGAAACCAAATTAACAGAAGGGTCTGGGTGTGGGGTGTCTTCTATCTTGGTTTACAAGCGGAACCGAATAGTTTTACTGTGACTGTTTTATTGGCACTTGGCAGGTACTTCCCTGAAGGTATAGATATTTACTTTGAGAATGTTGGAGGAAAGATGCTTGACGCGGTGCTACTGAATTTGAGGCTCCATGCTCGAATTGCTGTTTGTGGAATGATCTCACAGTACAACCTTGAGCGTCCAGAAGGTGTTCATAATTTAATGCATCTGATTCTGAAACAAGCCCGCATGGAAGGATTCGTGGTGACTAGCTACTATCACCTGTATCCCAAGTTTCTTGAACTGGTTCTGCCTTCCATCAAACAAGGGAAGATCGTATACGTGGAGGATGTAGCTGAAGGCCTTGAGAGTGCCCCTTCAGCCCTTGTTGGCCTCTTTGCCGGCCGCAATGTTGGAAAACAGCTCGTCGTCGTTTCTCGCGAATGATCGGCCTCGTGCTTTTACATTTGCATGCATTGGTGTTCAAGTTTCAATATTTACTCCATCACACTACGGGGGGAGTTGTGTGTTTTCTGCTCATTCGGTTCACCAGATATGTTTCCCCTAATATAGTTTGGTTCAAGACTTGAAGTCAATAGCATTCAAAACAAGTTGTCTATCTTTGTTTAATTCTTCTTCTTCTTCTTCTTCTTCTTCTAGTAAACTTATTATCATGCATCTCTAATCGAACTGGTGTAAGCATATCTTGGAGATGCATTTTCAGAAACGACATGACAGTTAAAAAATTAAAAACGGCAACCAAAAAAAGAAAAAGAGACAGAAATTGAGAAAACGACAATTAAAAATGACAAAAAAAGAAAATCGGAAAAACGACAACTAAGGGTTGAACGAATTGATGGTATCAATGAAAAACGGCAAAACTCGGAAAATACGCAAAATCAAACAACAGAGAATGGAAAAGAACAAGCTAAGAAAAGAAAATGATGCGGGCCGGACAACGACAACGAATAAGTAAAAACGACGGTGAAGACTGTAAACGATACAAAGAATGAAAATCACAAGAAAAGAAAAATAGAATCAAAGATCCTTTGTTCAAGATAAATAAAGGGAAAGACGAAATCAAAGCAAAAGGACAATGGAGGGGAGAACGACAACTAACTGACACGAATAAAAAAATACAACTAAATAAAAAGAAAATTAATTAATTTATAGACACAAACAACGTTGCTTCGACCTATCAAGAACAAAAGATTCGGGATAATACTATTTTTGTCACTTATATTTTTCTTCTTTAAATACCCCCATGGCCCCAACTCAATTTTGATCATTTATATGTTACCTGGGCAATTATTTTGTATTTCCCACTCTCCTGCAATAACTTTTGGGGTTAGTTTTTTTTTTTCCCCCCTTTCTAAAAATCTAAGCATCTATTATATTTTTTTTGTCTCTACTTTTTTTTTTTTTTTTAACTCAGACTCAATACTAGCACAGCTCTCACTTGAGAATCATTGAGCAGTAGTATTAATAGTATCATTTGTAGCTCATAATAGTGTGAGAAAATATCTAGTCCGACTTCCTTTTGATTTTGCAATTGGATTGATTCTGAAAAAAATTATGATATCCAATTTTTTTAAAGTTTCACTTGCGGAATACACTGTATTTCTAATTTTGTTATTAAGAGATTTAGACATTTAATTATAAATTTTTGAGTTTTATTATATACTGAATTTTGGGCCAAAAATGGTCAAATAGTCGGTCGTTCTAGACTCTAGACCTGTATCATTTTTTCATTTATAGGTTAGAAAGTACGTAGATTTTATATAAAAATTAGAAAAGCCATATTTTTTTAGCTTCAATGTGATATTATCATAAACAAGCTTTTTGAAGTCTTCCTAGAACATCATTTAACTTGCTTTATTTAGAAATAATTATATTCTTGTTGACAGAAGTTTTGTCAACAATGAATTTAAGAAATTGCAAGATGTAGCTTGTATGTGTAAAGGGTTGATCAATCAAAACATGTAAAAGAGACAAGAATTTTATAGCGGTTCGGCTCCAAAAAAGATGAGCCTACGTCCACTACTGTTCACTATTTTATGGAAGATTACAAGAGAGTACAAAGTGTGTTCAGAAAGTGAGTCCCTTAAGTTTAGTTTTTTTCCCCCTCAGAGCTCCCACAGCAACATTGATCTTCCTCTTATATAGGTGAAGGTAGTTCAATGTTTCCCGATTATGAAAACGGGTAAGTATATAATCAGAAAATACAATTTGAGTAACAATATAATTGGATAATAACTTAAATGAAATGACTGGTCGATCTTGAAAGAGAATTTTTTGTTTCCCTTTTTTTATAGATTACCCATTTGACGAAGTTCGGTCTAGTTTCTTTTTCATTCTAGTCGTACTTAACTTGTTCAGAGAAGGTCGTACTTTATTCGGAGGGAGGTCGCATTTAACTTACTCGTGTGACCTGTTATGTCCTCTTAGTTGCTAATTTTCCCTTTTTGGCATTGACCATCATCTAGTTTTTAGACTGCACAACAATTTCCCCCCACCTCCATTAGTTCTTTAGGACAAAATAGAGCTTCCTTCTATTAAGTGCGAGCTCATAAATGCGACTTCATGACATTATCTCGAGATCTTCGAAGAGTCGTCAATTCTCAAACCACATCTTTTCAGAACCACATGTATCTTCTCCTGATAGATGAAACCACGTGTCACCTTTTCTCAGCAAAACTCAAGGAGACTTTTCTATCTTTTGAGCAGACATAATGACAGCGATGACGCCAGCTGTTATCTTAAATCGAGTCGTTTCAAATTTTGAAAAGATACCGATTTAATTTCAGAAAATCAACTCCCGCGTGAATTTCGGCCTCTAGTTCTGAAAATTAAATACTTTAATCTACGGCTGTGATTTGGCGACGCCATTGACATATATATCAAAAATCACTCTGCCTCTTCTTCATTACTCAGACCCTATCGTCTCCTGCTTCTCTCTCCTGAAACCCGAAGCGTCCACAAAGCAATCCTTCCGGCGTCGTTCTGTTTCTCAGCTCGCACAGTTTTGTCATCTTCTCCAATGAAGTTATCATCACAATCCTTCAGGCGTCATCTTGGTCCCTCCATCTTCGAAGAAAGGTTAGTATATATCCTCTCTCTCTTGTTCTTCAATTTTTCCAGAACTCTTATTTACGGATCTTATTTCTAGAAAATAATAACAAACCGTAGAGCTTAAATATTCTGAACATAAAACCATCTCATATTCCGATGGACTATAAAATGGAAAATTTTCAGAATTCCTCCATTAATTTATAGAATACACTCTTTAGATGTTTGACAGACAGACGAATTTGTAGAAGAATTTTAGGATCTAAAACCTTATTTTTTTATTTTTTTTTTGAAAACCATAGTCAGTCGAGTGACGAATTATCAAAGAACTGTTCGAACAATTTTTATGAATCTGTAGATCGATTAGAAAAAATTCGATGAGCAGCTTGTTGATGCAATCCTAGGATGAGACCCCAAAACTACTCACATATAGCTAAGATCTCTGATGCTCGCATAGGAGTAAATCCATCCATATTTCTTTTCAGATGTCTAGTAGTGAGGATTTTGGGAAAGAGAATGCATTCTCAGGAGAATCTTCCAATACCAGCGTTAGCTCTATAAACCTCGAAGACTATCTTAAGCCAGAACTTGAAGTGGAAATAACTGGGGTCAGGCAAAGTAGTCCTCACATAGGCGACCTTTCTCAAGACCAATGGCTTCGGCATATCAGAGGTGTCCCTGCGTTCGCAACGGGTTATCAATATATAGAGGGAGATTGGTCATGTACCAATATAAAGACGAGCTGTTCAACAAACAAGCTCAGAAAAATTGTTTGCAACTATAAAATTGACGTCCCTCTACGCCTTTCCACAGATTTCAATCGATCACACACACCTCCTCGCGGAATTGCCTCATTCTCGGAAGCAGTTCTTAGATGCAGTATCTACCTCCCACTTTATCCTTACATAAAATCAATCGTCGATTATTATGGAGTCATCCCTTTTCAACTAACTCCAAACACTTATAGATACATGGTAGGTCTGTACATACTATAGTATAAGCTAGGCTTAGAGACCCCTACTCCTGAAGAGTTCACTTGGTTTTACCAAGTGAAATCAAACCCATCAGATTTCGGCTTTTTTTATGTGAGCAAGTGGTCGAACCAAGTAATAAAAACTACCTACGGGGTTCGCAACAACATGGGAAAATGGAAAAGTCTATTTTTCCACTTTGACTACGCGGATAATGGCTTCTTTCAGAACCCTGATAGGTAACTTTCAGCTTATCGCCTTTTCTATATAAATATATTATTCTGATCGTACTCGTATGTTATCGCAGATAACAGGGAACGACCAGGACTCTCCAGAGAGCAGCTCGCAAGGGTATATAAAATAAACAACCTTCCGATCGAAGAGTTTGATTGGAAAAAGCTTGGGACGACCAAGAACTTAGTTACTTGCGGACTACTTCCAAGGGGAGCCGCCTTCCCAGATTCTACTAATCGTCCCACCAAACCTTCAAACTCGAAGAAGAAGCCGAGGAAACAGAAGGAAAAGGGTGCCTCGTTTTCAAAACCTAGGAAACGAAAAGCATTTGCCACACCTATAGTCTCGGAAGCATCCTCTTTAGACGCTGCATCGCCACCAATCTCTCATCAGCAAGAAGGTAGTTATTTTTTTTTTCCTCTCATCGTATTATGTCACCTCGCATGCTGACTCGCATATTTGTATAGAAATGGTTATTGGCAACGGACTGCGAGCACCGCCTTCCACTCTGGGGTCAATGGCAAAGTCCAAGACACCAGGGAGCACACCTTCAATGATGAAAGGGAAAGAGAAGGTCGACACTTCAAAGAAACGAAAAGTCGCCTTCGAGGATATCCCGACAAGTATGCCTCCTCCTTAGTCTCCACTAACTGCGAGCCAACCTGAGCCACCCAAGGAGATGGCCACTTCTGATGAAGGACTAGGCCAGGTTGATAAAGATGAGGAGCTTTTCGCACTCCTTCATCAACTGCCAGAAAAAGCTAGTATGAGCGCGGTCTTCATCGACCATTTTACCTCTGAAGATGGCAGGGAGAGGATGAAGCGATGATCAGCCAAGGTTGCCTTCGGTTCTGCGATGAGGATGCTGGTGAATGTAAGCATATTCTATTTTCTCTCCTCAACGCACTTTTCTGGTATTGATGTGTTATATTTTCAGACCGCTGTAGCTACTGTTTTGATACATGACCCAGTCCTCGAATGTATTAAAAAAACCAAAAAAGTCGAAGAAATAACGCAAGCATTTGAGGACTCGAAGAAGGTTCGCGAGAAAGAGAAAAAATCCTTCGAATTGGGCGAATCGGCAGCTACGCAAGGATTTGGCCAAGGAAAGCTCGAAAAGGAGAAGTTCGAGGAGAAAATTAAAGAACTTGAGAAGACAATCTCCGAGCATCCGAATATTCTAGAGAAGGCAACGACAGAAGTAGCTCACAAGGCTATAGAAGAGTTCAAGGCCACCAAAGGCAAGGAGCTCGAAGAAAAAGCTAGTGACATCGCCTCGTCGACCATAATATATAATATCTTCTGCGAGCATCCAGATTTCGACTTTTCCATCCTTGGTGAAGATGTGGTCGAGCTTGTCTAGAGTTGGAGGCAAGTGGAGGCTACCAAGACTGAAGACGGTGGAACGAGCACATCTGCATAATTTCTTTTTTTTTTTTTTTATTTCAGAACAATGCGGGCTTTATCTCTTAATTTTTTGTAATACTTTGCTTGTATACAGGTGCGAGCCTTTATCAATGAATAAATGCTTTCTTTATTATACGTTTATTCCTGCAAAACAATTAAAACATTATATTACAATATAAAAATACATAATTTAACCAAGTAGTCAATCACTAGGTGATTGATCGGTACGCTATTACGATTCGAATGTGTTAGGATAGGTTAGGTCGCTTAAGAAGACAACAAGTATTAGTGGTACGAACTCAATACTATTTTTCAAAAGTTCCATGACAAAATGTAATATAGCAATATATCACATCGAACAATAAATATTTTGCTTAGTTACTTTGTTGTTCGAGGAGGGAAATTGCGTAATACGACATGCTATGGCATGAAGTGAGGAGAAAATCCTAAGATTTTAAGAAATTTTAGAAATTTCGGCGATCTAAAATTCCGACCCCTTTAAATGGACGTTTTGCATAGTCCCTTAGGAAGCAAGTAGGAGATAATATTCTGATCCTACTGCCCCCCGAGTTTTATGATGTTCGAAGACTGCCATAAAACTATAAAAGGTGGACCAAATCGAATGATCGATGAGGAGACATCCTTATTGATGATGACAAATGACGAATAACGAATGATGAATAATGAATGACGAACAACGAATGACGATCAACGAATGATGATCAACGAATGGCGAATAACGAATGACGATCAACGAATGACGATCAACAAATGACGATCAATGAATGACGAATATAAGTAGATATCTTTATTGATGAATGACGAATACATGAAGATTTACTGATAATAACGACGAAGTTGTACTGCATTCTAAGTATGCTCGATCTTTTGTCCACCAGTGCGAGCTAACTTATATGTCCCAGATCGAATAACGACATCAATAACATATGGTCCTTCCTATAAGGGTCCAAATACACCGGCACCATGCTCTTTATTATTAGGTAGAACCTGTCGAAGAACAAGATCACCAACTTCAAACCCTCGGCTTCTAATTTTAGAGTTATAATATCGAGCCATGCGCCGTTGATATGATGCGATCCGAAGCTGAGATTGTTCGCGCCTTTCTTCTAAAAGATCGAGCTCAATCCTCATCAGCGCGCTATTCTGATCTTGCTCATAAGTAGATCGTCATAGAGAGCTCGCACCAATTTCTACTGGTACCATTGCTTCATATCCATAAGCTAAATAGAATGGACTCTCTCCAGTAGTAGTTCGTTGAGTGGTGCGATAAGCCCATAATACTTCAGGGAGTACTTCTGGCCAAGCTCCTTTATGCTCTTCTAGCTTTGTCTTAATATTCTGTTTAAGTATCTTGTTTATAGCCTCGACCTATCCATTGGCTTGTGGATGAACAACAACAGAGAAATTCTTCTTGATGCCTAAGTTGTCGCAGAAGTTACGGAACTCATCGCAGTCAAATTGTTTCCTATTATCAGAAATTATGGTACGCAGTATACCATAACGGTAGATTATAGATTTGTAAACAAAATCTATCATCTTCTTTGCAGAAATGGTACTCAAGGCTTCAGCTTCTGTCCACTTGGTGAAATAATCGACTGCGACTACCGCATATTTTAATCCACCTCGCGCTAATGGTAGTATTCTGATAATATCAATTCCCTATACTGCAAATGGCCATGGACTGGTCATTGGAGTTAGAGGAACAAGTGGTATTCTAGGAATAATTGCAAATCATTGACATTTGTCACACCTCTTAGCAAATTCCATTGTATCCTTCTTCATAGTTGGCCAAAAATATCCTTGTTTTAGAACTTTGTTCGCAAGTGCCTGCCTCCCGGAATGGTTTCCACATATTCCTTCGTAAATTTCCCTCATAATGTAGTGTGCTTTTTCTTCATCGACACATAATAACAACATCGAACTAAAACTTCTTCGATAAAGCTTCTCGTCATAGATGACATAGCGAGCTGCCTTCATTCGAAGTCGCTTTGCATCATCTTTGTTTTCGGGGAGGTCGCCATTTTGTATATACTCTATTATAGGATCCATCCATGATGGTTTCTTGCCAACCGGCATGGTTATTTGGGACTTTACTTCGATACTTGATTTTGCAAGAACTTCGACAGGGACCAGCTTTAGTAATTTGGCATCTTTTGTTGAAGCGAGCTTAGCTAGATTGACAAATCTTCCAAGTCTTCTATAGGTCCAGTTTTGACCTCACCATCAATTTCTCGAGGGTCGAGGTCATCGATTGATGTTCCGCATGATGCTTCGCCTGATGCTTCTGATGCTTTCTTTGATGCTTCTCCTTGTAGCTGGACCATCATTATGCGAGGTGTCATATCTTTTGTTGCAAGCTTTATTGAGTTATTATAACAAGTCCTTGCATCATATTGGTTGCCACGCACCTCGCCTACTCCTTGTTGAGTTGAGAATTTCATAGCGAGATAATAGATCGAAGTTACTGCTCGAAGTTCCCTCAGTGTCGGTCTTCCTAATACAGCATTAAATGCAGATGGGCAATCCACAACTAAGAATTGGGTCATTACTGTCGAAACCCTAGGATAGGTTCCAACATTGACCATTAACTCAATCATGCCCCTGGGAATTATGCTGTTACCAGTAAATCCGTACAGTGGGGTGACAGCGGGCTTCAGGTTGCTTTCACTCAACCCTATCTTTTTGAAGGCGTCATAGTACAAGATGTCGATAGCGCTACCATTATCAACCAATATTCGCCATAGCTGCATGCTTCCACAGTTGATCTTTATGACCAACGCATCATTGTGCGAGTAATGGACCTCCCTGGCATCTTGCTCCGTGAAGGTAATATCTATATATGGTACCCGTTGAAGCTTTCGTGATCGCTGCTCGAGATGCATGACATTAGTTAATGATTGCTGTCGCGCTTCTCGTGCATACTTATCTTGTGCTCTCTTTGAATTTTCACCAATGTGCGGGTCTCCAAAAATAGTTCGCACCTCGAGTTGAATTTCTGGAGGTCGCTGTCGGTCTTCTTCTTGCCTTTCATTGTTCAGTTTAGTGTACTGCCGTAGTTACCCTTCTTTAATTAATCTTTCGATTTCATCTTTCAAAGCAAAGCAGTTATTGGTATCGTGTCCAATGTCATTGTGATACCGGCAAAACTTGTTGGGGTCGCGCCTTGCTCTATCTCTTTTCATCGGTTCCGGTTGACGATACCTTTCCTGCTGGTTCGTGACCGCATAAATATGATCTATGGGTGTGTTTAGTTTAGTATAGTTGTTGAACTTCATGGGAGCTTTTGGACCTCCTGCTTTTTCTGTTGGGGCCGCTTTTCAGTTGTTTGTTCATTACTCCTTTTATTTGATCTTTTATTATTGTTGTTGTTTGTGGTCGCATCTTCAGCAGCATCCTTCATTCGTTCCTTTGTGACCTTACGAACATTTTCGCGTAAAGATTCCACCCTTAGATGCCGACCAACTTTATGATAGAAGTCTTCAAGGGTTCTGCATTCTCACTCAAGTAAATCTTCCCAGAGTTTAGTTTCTGGTCGCATCCCAGCCATCATTAGAGTTAAAACTCCTCTTTCAGGTAGGTTGTTGACCTTTGCCAATTTTGAGGTAAAACAATTTAGGTAAGATCGTAGAGTTTCCTCCGGACCTTGTCGAATAGCAGACAGACTGACCAGTGGAACAGCTTCGCAGCTTGGAATTGCCTCAAGAATGCAGTCTGGAGTTGTTGCCAGGACGAGATTGAGCCGGACTTGAGTCCTCAGAACTACTTCTTTGCTGCTCCCATGAGAGTTACAACAAAACACCTGCAATGTGCGAGATCATCGACACGATGTAGTTTCATCAGGTCGTTGAAGTGATCCATATGATCCTGCGGATCAGTTTTCCCATCGAAAGTATTTATAGTGGGAAGTTTGAATCTAGTAGGTAAAGCAGCAGCTCAAACCTCCTCGCTGAATGGCGATTGACGATACCCATCAGCGAGCTCATCATCCCAGCCGACAAGTGTATCTAATGCGATCCTCAAATTGTGAATATCGACATTCGGAGGGAGAGGGAGAATGTTATCTTTTACTGGTGGTAGGGGTGTCCCTTGGTTGTTATCGCGATTTAAAGCAGATTGGTCAGGCAGGGTCTGCTGTGGCCTTTGTAGGGTTTCCATTAAAATAGTGCAACGAGATCGACTTCGGTCGTTGAGATGCGATGTAGATTGTTCTTGACTTCGTCGCTGTTCTAGATGTTGTCTTAGGTCAGTAGGGTTCTTTCGAGATTCTCTACTAATCCTTTCAAAGATACTCCTCGATTGTCGTTTTTGCTCGTTGTTTAAACCATCACGATTGATGGTGGCTCTCTAAGAAGGTTGTCGACGATTACGATTTGTGCTTGAACTTCAGTTCTGGATTCCAGGGGCAAGTCTGTGACCTTACCTTTCCCTTGGAAGTGCGATCTCCATGACGCTCCTGTCGGGCTTTATGCTGGTCGCGACTCCCTGTCTCTAGGATCTGAATTCCTTTCTCAGGTTGTTGAGCAGGACGTTCGTGCTGTGGTGGAGTTAGCATCTGTCCCTTAGCAAGTCATCGTAGAGAGTCATTAATCTGACTTGTGATTTGCTGAAGGTTCACCAGTGCTTCCTCCATGTGATCCTGTCTCTGAACAATATTTTTCGGTGCAGTCACGGCAGGCTGATCTTGAGCAGGATCTACCTATGCAACAACAGTACTTTGGGGATGATTTTGGCTAGTTCTGATGTTTCTGGTAGTATTTCTGGTATTTGCTATTGTTAAAAGAAGCGGAATTGACAAACTTTTCTGCCGGAATAGCCCTCCTTCTAGCGCCAATTGTTGACGGAGGTTTTGTCAATAATGAATTTAAGAAATTGCAAGATGTGGCTTGTGTATGTAAATGGTTGATCAATCAAAGTATGTAAAAGAGATAAGAATTTTATAGTGGTTCGGCTCCAAAAAAGATGAGCCTACGTCCACTGTTGTTCACTATTTTCTGGAAGATTACAAGAGAGTACAGAGTGTGTTCAGAAAGTGAGTCCCTTAAGTTTAGTTTTCCCCCCCCCCCAGAACTCCCACGGCAACATTGATCTTCCCTTTATATAAATGAAGGTAGTTCAATATTTCCCGATTATGAAAACATGTAAGTATATAATCAGAAAATACAATTTGAGTAACAATATAACTGGATAATAACTTAAATGAAACGACTGGTCGATCTTGAATGAGAATCTTTTGTTTCTATTTCTTTGTAGATTACCCGTTTGACGAATCTCGGTCTAGTTTCCTTTTCGTTCTAGTCGCACTTAACTTGTTCAAAGAATGTCACACTTTATTCAGAGTGAGGTCGTATTCGACTTATTTGGAAGAGATCGCACTTAACTTACTCGTGCGACTTGTCACGTCCTTTTAGTTGCTAACTTTTTTTTTTTGGCATTGACCATCATCTAATTTTTAGACCGTACAACAATTCTCAATGCCGATAGATATTTTTTTTCTTCTCCTAGTCTCTAAAATGGGATTCTCCCACTTTCGAGATGAAAGGAAGATCTTTCTAATTATTATTTTCTGCCAAAATAAAGAGAACTTATTGATTTGAAGGCTGAAAGGTAGAAAATTAGAAGGGATTTGCGTCCATGAAAGGTGATTTTTTCTATGAGGCATTATCGGTTTCATGTTTCTGAGTTTCAATCTCATTCAAAACAGGAATTTATCCACTCGATGCTAGTTGGGTTGGATTCGTTATTGGGAATGACTTTCTTAATATACAAAGAATTTAGTCGAAATCGGTCTTTGATGAATTCAGAGAAGAAACTAACTGAGGTGATGAACTATAAATTCAATACTATCTTTACTAATTCGTAAAGAAAATATTTGAAGGAATAAGGGGGGAAAAAAAAAAAAAATAAAGTAGAGAATATTATTAACTAATACGTAAATACAAAATCTTTCTCTTACCTCGTCTTCGTCGTTTGTCTGTTTGTTGCCTTTTTCGTATGGAGCTTTGCTTGGTTTGTTTGCTTGTTTGATAAGGTTGGTTTGTTATTTGTTAGCGTGTTCCTCGGCTCCTATTGTGATTTATGATTGTGTGTTGTTCTCCTCTTCTTCTTGTTGTTTGTTTGTGCGCTTTGCTTGGTTGTCCAATGTAGCTAAAATGCGCAAAAAGAAAACATAAATAACCAAATAAAAAAAAAGGAAAGAGGTGTAGACAGTATTAATTTAAATCAGGCGTGAAGACGTTGGTAGGTGGTACTAGGGTTGGGAATATGGGGTCTTCAATTAATGGGGTAAGTGGATTTTTAATTATTTATTTTTTCCATCGAAGATTCACGTAAAGGATGCGGTGGCCGTATAACGAATGGGTTTGTGTGATTTTAGTTTTGATGAGTTGATGATTTGAGTGATTCATAGAGATATGGTTAAGGGGTAGCCCTGCCCATGAGTTTGTGACAGATGTGGCGTGAGATTGAAGGTAATTCCACGTGTTGAGAAGGAATTGGGGGGATTGGCGGTGTCCATTAAAGTCCTAAGTCCACGGTCAACTCACATAATTGGCAAAAATTGCCTTGTCAGATGGGCCCTCCTTCGTTCACATCCCTCCCCTTTCCCGCGTAATCTAAAATCCGAAACCCGGACGATGTGATAAGAAAATGCTCACCTCCTTCTCCTTCTCCTAATAATGTAAAGAAACTATTAATTCACTATTAATAAGTCCATGTATCCAACCCAAGTACCATCCTCCTCACGAGATTGTGTAATTCGAATCTGTAGGCGCCTAATAATAATAATAATAATAAAAACAAAAGTGTGTCTCTTCCTCTCTTACCGAGTCAAACCGACTCCAGATCTACATCTACCATTACACTCGAGTCACTTTCGTTTGTCACTCTCTTGTTTTCTACTCTAAAACACCGAATGAGGGAGCTACCGCTACGACTATAGAGTGCATGTGCCGACATCTTTTTATTTATTTTTCTTTTTTTTTATAGGAGAAGAGGAAAAGGGAAAAGGGAAAAGAAAAGAAAAGAAAAGAAAAGAAAATAATAATAATCTTTACGAAATTTAGGGAGTTTAGAGATGGAATGGTTAAAAATAATAAAAGAGAAGAAAGTTAATAGTAATAATAATTAAAAATTAAAAAAAAAAAAGCATTAAAAATTGAGGAGAGGAGAGGAGGATGAAAGGATGGATGGATGGATGAATGAATGAAAGAAGCATAGAAATAGAATGGCGTTGGCGCGTTTCGGATAGAGAGATATGAAATGCGTGATTAACGGTTTTTCCGGACAACCAAAGAGGAGCCTCTTATTTGAGTCGTTGTTGTTCTTTTGCTCTGCTCTTTCCCCTTCTCATCTCCTGGTTTTGCTCTCTCTCTCTCTCTCTCTCTTATCTTCCCCAAATCAATGCGATTACCTTACCTTTGCATTGACAATTGACTTTCTTTCAAACAATCAATCCATCTTTTTCTCTTTCTTTTACTCCTTCCTTCTCCATTGGCCATCGGCAATCCTCCAGACCTAGCTACCTCTCTCTAGCTTAGCATCTCGATCCGAACAAATATATATATATATCTATTATATCTATAACTTCGTGTCATTAANAGTAATTAGTGGAATCAATTTAGAATTAGAATTGGATATATAGAAATATGGAAAACATAGCGGCCCAATTGAAGCGTGGAATCTCCCGGCAGTTCTCGACGGGATCGCATTCGCTTCGGCGGAGCCTGACCCGACAGTTCTCGCGGCAGTCGTCTCTGGACCCGAGGAGGATCAACCTCAGGTTCAGCTTCGGCAGGCAGTCCTCCCTCGATCCCATCCGCCGCCGCACTGGTAGTCCTTCCCAAGAGGACGCCCAGTTCTCCGTCCCCGAGAACCTCGATTCCACCATGCAACTCCTCTTCATGGCCTGCCGTGGCGACACCAACGGCCTCCACGACTTGCTCAACG
Source organism: Parasponia andersonii (assembly GCA_002914805.1). Lineage (NCBI taxonomy): Eukaryota > Viridiplantae > Streptophyta > Magnoliopsida > Rosales > Cannabaceae > Trema > Trema andersonii. Next base: position 442,034 of record JXTB01000307.1, on the reverse strand, counting down.
ACGGCATTGACGTCAACAGCATCGATCTCGACGGCCGCACCGCCCTCCACGTCGCCGCCTGCGAAGGCCACGTTGACGTCGTCAAGCTCTTGCTCGGCCGCAGGGCCAATATCGATGCTCGTGATCGCTGGGGCAGTACAGTACGTCTCCGTCTCTCTCTCTCTCTCTCTGCCCATTCTTTTTCCTTTTTTTTTCCGCAGAATTAATACTCTATTATTATTATTATTATTATTATTATTATTATTATTATCATTATTATTATCATTATTATTATCATTATCTGGACAGGCTGCTGCCGATGCTAAGTATTATGGCAACACAGAGGTTTACAACATTTTGAGGGCCCGTGGAGCCAAAGTTCCGGTACCCAACTTGATTCACTATTTTTCTCTCTTTCTAATTCTCAATTCATACTTATTATGCCTTTTTAATATTATTCATTGTTTTTTTTTTTTTCCCCTTTCTAAATATCTATTTATTATTATTGTTATTAGAAAAGTAGGAAGACGCCAATGGCTGTTGCCAATCCTCGAGAAGTTCCCGAGTACGAGCTTAATCCACTGGACCTTCAGGTTCGGAAGAGTGATGGTATTACGAAGGTTGTTCCTTTTCTCCTCTTTACTCATTTCTCTTTATTTCTTTTCCCTTATTAATTAACACTCTCGGAACATTACCTGTGATTACTATTATAAAGAACCAAAAAAATTTTAAAAAAAATAAAAAAAATGCTCATTTTAAGTTTGACAAACTTCTTTTCTACATTGCGTGCTTGTAATATAGATAGATTAGAGCTACACTCTATTCGAATTATGACATATTTGATTTAAACGGATTACCATTCAGCATTCTTGTCTGCCCATCTTTACAGGGAGCATATCAAGTGGCTAAATGGAATGGCACAAAGGTTGCTGTAAAGATACTTGATAAGGATAGCTACTCAGACCCTGAAACCATGTATGTACTTATCGTAATTATCTCTAAATTTGTGTGCCTTACTGTTTTGGTCTTTTCAATGAATTCATTCAAGTGATAATACTATTTCTATCGACATTCAGAGCTACTGCATTACATTTGAGCATCTTGCAATGGATATCTTGTAACGACCGACGACACAGCACAATGCTCTACACATAAGGCACACTTATGTTTGATGAGTGATAAACCATTTTGTGGACACTTATCCGAGATTTATGCATTTGGCAAAGTACATGATGTTGTTGAATAAGTTAATTGGGAAGGTTTTAGTTCCCATATAATTTGGCTTAAATTATCCCATACAGTTTTTTTTATTGAATTGCTTGTACAACTTAGATACCATTTGTACATCTAATTTTCACTCATCAATTGGACAGAAATGGCTTCAAACATGAGCTAACCTTGTTAGAAAAGGTCCGACATCCTAATGTTGTTCAGTTTGTTGGAGCTGTGACCCAGAATATGCCCATGATGATTATTTTAGAGTATCACCCAAAAGTAAGCACACATAGTCTCTCTCTCTCTCTCTCTCTCTCTCTCTCTCTATATATATATATATATACATATATATATACTTACTGTAATATGGTAAATATATGGATATACATATATCTGTCTGTCTATACGCACACCTGTGCGTGCACACACCTTACATATACATATGCATTTTCTCTCTGGCCCATACACACTTGAACAATGCACATACAGACACTGACACGCATGCGAGGAAACACCATATGTGAGCATTCTTTTCTGTGGAGAAATGTTGATAGAAATCATATGAACTGAATTGTTTAGAAAAGATAAGGGAATAGGAAAAACTGTGAAGAATCTTTTACTTCTGTAGCCTATTTGCTTTGTATAGGGAGGAGAAAACAATAAATTAATAAAGACTTCATTTTTGTGCCAATTAATATTTAACCTCATTTGTTGATGAATTATCTTCGACACCTGGATACTTTGATAGAGTAGGCCCCTTTATATTAGCTGTCTAGTATAACCCAACAACAGGGTAATGTACCATTAAAAAATACCTCTTTCTTAGTACGTACTGATCAGTTGTATAGTTCTCTTCAGTTGACTTTAAAAGGGGTTGAATCCTTACTTGACGAAAACGCATAAGTTCAAACATATTTATGATGACGTGACTTTTTTCTTTTAATTGGTAATCTTTTAGGGTGACTTGGGAAGCTATCTTCAGAGGAAAGGAAGGCTCTCTCCATCCAAAGTCTTACGCTTTGCTCTTGATATAGCTAGGCAAGTGCTTTGTTGAGGTTTAATTTTAGACTATGGTCATTCACATTCGTCCAATGGATATACGTATGTACTGATACATGCTTAGGGAAGTGTTCTATGGTCTTTTGAGGAGCATTAATCTGCGTCTGTGACTGTCTTGAGCTATATAGTTGAACTTCAACACTCTTGTCCCAAGCTTAAATTTGTTCTTACTATAATTGCTTTTTTCATTTCTTGTCATCAGGGGCATGAATTATCTTCATGAATGTAAACCAGACCCAATTATTCACTGTGATCTAAAGCCAAAGTAAGACAACTAAATGCAAAAGTTTTACCCATTACAGATGTACTATTATTTTGTCTTCATTACAATATACTCTTCTTTAATATTTAAAGTTTTCGTAAGGTGCCAGAAATATTTTGCTGGATAATGGAGGTCACTTGAAGGTAGCTGGATTTGGTTTGGTAAGGTTGTGCACAATTTCACCTGAAAAGGGAAAACTGGCGCAAGCTGGGGGTAACATTGATCCATCAAGTAAGTTCTTCTATATGGCGAAACTCGTTTTTGGATTGACCACCTATATTCTAGAAAGAGAAGAACAGACGAGGCAGAAAGAATGCATCTCGGTGCTCTTATCTATGAAAATTCATTATTTTCCTCATCATACTATTCCTTCCAATAATATATGCAATGGAACAATTTATATACCTGTCACAATACTAATTGGTGCAAAATTGATTTTCATTCATCATCTGACAGAAATGCTTTACAAGTGCTGTGGACCTCTTAGTAATAATTTTGCTTCATGATTGCAGATTTATATGTGGCACCAGAGGTTTACAAAGACCAAATATTTGATAGAAGTGTGGATGCATATTCTTTCGGTCTCATTTTATACGAGGTACCCTATGACATGATATGGTGTCTACTGATTTTGGGGGCACTTTGTGTATGCTTTGGTTATGTGTGTGTCTTTTTTTTTTTCCTTACTTATTCTGATAAGTTGTTAGGTGTTATGTATGTATTGATACTTTTTTTCTTGTTTTCACTTTCGTATGCCTCAGTGTTAACAGACTTTTTGCTGTTTTCACTTTTCACTTTTGTATGGATCTAGATGATTGAGGGCGTGCAGCCATTCTATCCCAAGTCTCCAGAAGAGGCAGTAAAATTGATGTGCTTAGAAGGAAATAGACCACAATTTAAAAGCAAATCGAAGAGTTATCCTCCAGATCTAAAAGAGTAAGTTCTGATTTAAGCTATCACCAGTTTCACTATGGTTAGTGTGGTTCCTGAGTCTGAAAAACTGAGGTTCGACTCGTAATATGGTAGATGTCAACACTCCAAAACAAACAGTTATTGATAACTGACAATGGCTTCATAAATGTGCTAGAGGTATCCGATACTTGGCAGTCTTCTCTTGTTAGCTTGTAAATTTAGCTTGCAAAAGCAGCTTCTTTGATAACCCTGGTTTTGATGCGAGTTTATATTTTCCTGGGAAAAAGGTGAAATTCATGACGCAGTCCTGGATTAGTTCTGTTCGATAGGTGATATCCCAAAGGGACGAATAACCGTAACTTTTGATATGAAGTTCTACTTCAATCTGTAGGCTGCTATGAAAGCTAAGAGAATAATTTTATTGCTTTCCTGATAATACCATGACATGTATGCCAGGCTAATTGAGGAATGTTGGGATCCGGAGCCCGTTGTTAGGCCAACTTTTTCTGAGATAATTGTACGATTGGACAGGATAGTTTCAAATTGCTCAAAGCAGGGATGGTGGAAAGACACTTTTAGGCTTCCTTGGTATGTAATAATACAATTGACTGCAGGAGATTGAAAAAAGAAAAAAGAAAAAAGAATAGCATTGTTTTCTTTTCGCTTTGTTCTCGTTTTGAGTTGTGTGTGATAATATGATTAAAATCATAGGAAATAAAAGGAGACACTCAGTTCTGTGAGGGGAGAAGGAGAAGGAGATGAAGATTGGGGGATGTGGAGCTGCGTCTTGTTACTTTGGAAGTTAATAATAAGTTCAGAATGGGGGCCGTGCAACAAATCAGGTGAATGAGTAATTCAGGATAATATCATCCGTCAGTTTTTGTGAGGCAAGGATCTGGAACAGTTGCTAGTTTTTTTGAAGTATAAAATTGTGTGCAAGAGTTCTGTTATATACAAACATTTGTTCCATATGTACGCAGCTAATAAGGAATTCAGCCATGCAAAATCCCTTTTGATGATCATTATTTTCAGCAAAACAAAGAATAATAACATGTAATTTTCATTTTGCAACCCTTCCTTCCTTCTGTACACTAGTATGTGCCGTTATCAAGTTAGGAATGATTATAAATTGGGAACTTTGTACGGTCGAACATGATGCATTGATGACAACTTTGGCATAAATTACCAGCTTACAGCTTACGTAAAGAAGGGGAAAAAAAAAATATCACTGCAACTATAACGGTTGGAAATTGTCTCTTTGTTCGCAGATTTTTATGACAGAGGGAGCCATCGCAAACTAATTCTTAAAGAATGGTTACTGGTTAGTATGATGTTAAAGCCAGGGTAGAGTTTTCCCACTTTTCTTTTCTTCCATACCTGGTTAATTCTTTTTATCGTTATTAATTTTAACTATCCATGGCCAAATTGGTATTGTTGTGTTGTTTAAAACATTTTGAATTCTAATAAAGCTGGAAGTAGAAGCTTCTCAAAATTTAGGCAAATATCTGATTTACCAAGAATAAACTGATTTACCAATAATAAAAAGCTGGAAGTGAAATATTTTGACAAAAGCAGATTTACTAAACACCATTTGTAGCAGAAATTATTTCATAATAAAAAACAAGAGGTTTAATAAAAGATATCTCGAACTTGCCTTGTTAGTACATTGACATTTTTTTTTTTTTTTTTATTTTATTTTTTTTTGGGGGGGGAATGAGATTCCTCGAGAGATTATCATAGACGGAACCAGTAAAAGGTTCAATAACAGATAACAGTAATACAGCAAAGTCTCATCCCCAGAGTGAAGACACAGCAGACGTGTGAGTTTGGTAAAACAAGCCAAACAAATATCATCACCTCACCTGCTAACATAAAAATACTAACTCAACAATACAATAACCCAACCCAAAAAGACAGAAAAAAAAAAAAAAAAAAAAAAGAAGAAGAAGAAAAAAAAATTTAACATTAACAAACCAGCAGTGGGGAACCCAGTTTTTGTCGTCCGCTAAGGCGAGAGGTTGTAGAGAAAAAGCCACGATACATACCCAGCGTAAAAGCGACATGCAGTTTCCATAATATAAGTAAAAGCACCACACAATACAACAAAATAACTCCAAATTCTCTAAAGATAGTCGTGACAGTGTAGATACATAATCCCCCCCAAAAGAGAATCTATTGTAGTGGGAAGTAGAAGGAGCAATACTGCTTCTAGACCAAATTTAATTAATCAATCACTCACTTCACTTCACAACCGCAAAAGTGCGTGAATTACGGTCTCTCCATATTTTGTATGCACCATGGGCAAGCGAGAGGCAAGTTGTTCACGAGTAGAAAAAGCTCGCCAAAGGGCAAATCTTTATTAATTTGTTCGGAATTTTCAGCTTCCATAACTTCTACTCCTCCCATACATGAAGTAGAGCACTCATCTATGGACGGACCCCTGATTAATGGGTCCAGGCATACTTATTATTGGGCTCAGTAGAATCCACATAGCCCAACAAACCCACAGAGATATCAGAGATATCAGAGAGAGAGAGAGAGAGATGGTCGTCTCTGCTGAGCCGGCCCTAAAGCTTCAGTAGTTAGTAAAGTATTAAAAGACTAAAAGGCCCCTTTCCTTTCCTTTTCTTTTCTTTTCTTTCCTTTTCTTTTCTTTAAAACCCCATTTGGCTTTGGGGCTTTAGCCTTTCAGTTCCAAAATATCAGGGCTTTGCTCGTCTCTCTCGCTCGAAAATACGCACTCACTGTGACTCTGTAAGTGAAGTTATTCAATCTTGTTTTCGTTTATCAAATCAATATATAATAGTAATTATATTGATCAATTAAATTAATATTATGAATTCGATTCCTTTGCCAAACAAACTATTTAGAGTATCCATTTTCAACTCTTTATTTATGATTTTGGAAACCAAATTGGATTCTGTTTTTGTTTGTGTAGTTTTCTTTTGAGACAAGTCAGAGCAAGTGCGTGAACGTCCCCTGCTTCTTTTATTTTCTCATTCTATAGTCACCCTCTCTCTCTCTCTCAAAGCTCAAACCTCAATAATGGCTTCCAGAGCGATTTTCACAAGAAAAAGAGTCATTACTGATTACATAATTTCCCCCAACCGATCACTCCAAACCCTCCAAATCTTTGGGCATCATCATAATGCTTTTCACCCCACAGCCACTACTGCCGATGACGGCATTAGGGCTCCTAATGGATTTTCGGTATCAAAAAAACATCACTTAGAAGAAGAAGAAGAAGACTTAGCATTAGAATTAGAATTATCTGTATCTGGAATAGGAGGAGTGGTTAGAAGAGGATACTATGAAGAAAATGGAAGATCCCAACTCATGGCTCCGTTGGGGATCAGATGGATGATGTCTATGTCCATTCGGCATGCTTCAACTGCTGCCGCTAAGCCACAGGAGTTAAACACCAGCGACGATGAGGCAAACCAAGAATTGGTTGCTAACAAAAGGAAAGAAGCATCTCCTGAGGAATGCGATCAAGCGGTTGAAGGTTTAAGTACCGCGAAAGCCAAGGCTGCTAAGGCCAAAAAGTTGCAAGAACAACAAAAAGTTGCCACCTCCGCTCTGCGCAGACTGTGGACCACCTTTCTAGGGATCGGTCCTGCCTTAAGAGCTGTAGCTTCTATGAGCAGGTTAGATTAAATTCTTTATCAACATTACATTTTTCGTTTCCAATCGTGTAATGTAACTAACTTACTTTACTTGCTGTTTGTTATATGTGATCTCACATCTCACATTTGAACCTTGTTCCCCTTTCCTGTTTCTCTTGCAGGGAGGACTGGGCAAAAAAGCTTATTCATTGGAAAGAGGAGTTTGTATCGACATTACAGCATTATTGGCTCGGCTCTAAGCTCCTATGGGCAGATGTGAGAATCTGTTCAAGATTGCTATTAAAACTTGCTGGTGGAAAGAGTCTTTCCAGAAGGGAAAGGCAGCAACTCACGCGTACCACGGCTGATATTTTTAGGCTAGTTCCTTTTGCAGTGTTTATCATTGTACCATTCATGGAATTTCTGCTTCCTGTGTTCCTCAAATTGTTCCCCAATATGTTGCCATCAACATTCCAAGACAAGATGAAAGAACAGGTTGTGACTCATGGATCTATCTCTAACTATTTTTCTAATACTTACTTTCCACGACAAAAAATTAACACCGATGAAACGCGTAATCTAGCTTTATGTAAATCTCTTAAATAATAAATAGGGAAGGGAATAGAAATTTTGTGTGATATCCATGCGTGTATTTGGAGCACGCATGCAGTGTGTACATGGTTTCATCTTAAAATGTTCATCAGACTGGTTCCAAAAACATTATATCTGGTTAAAGAATCACTCGAGTCACTCTTTGAATATTTCATTCCGTTTTTATCTTCACCTTCATTTTGCTCACTGTAGGAAGCATTGAAAAGGAGGCTTAACGCAAGGATAGAATATGCTAAGTTTCTCCAAGACACTGCCAAAGAAATGGCAAAGGAAGTCCAAAACTCAAGGAGTGGAGAAATTAAAAAAACAGCAAAAGATCTGGATGAATTTTTGAACAGAGTGGGTTCCTTTTAAGTGCTCCAGTCCTGTGATTATTTCAATAATCTTTCTTGTGGTTATAGCTACCTTTTTGTTCTATTTGCAGCTTAGGAAGGGTGCCCGTGTCGCAAATGAGGAGATTTTGAGCTTTGCTAAGTTATTTAATGATGAACTTACCCTGGATAATATCAGCAGGTTTTTTTCTACCATACATTCACAAAAATTTATAGTAAGAGTTTTTTTGCGCTAAGGTGGATCCACATCTTCGTTGCTTTCAGGCCCCGTCTAGTCAATATGTGCAAATATATGGGAATCAGCCCTTTTGGCACAGATGCATATTTACGATACATGCTGCGAAAAAGGCTTCAAAGGTAATATATACAAATATATATATGTGTGTGTGTGTGTGTGTGGTCTTATTAAAAGTGTTTGATACATGTGTTCTACTCGTTCTTTGGCCTGTCATGAAGCAAATTCTAACTGTTTTTTTTTTCCCTTTCTTTCCTTTTTTAAATATATTTTATTTTTATTTATTTATTTTTAAATCTCAAACCTTTGTTCTGGGCTTTCCATGACAGCATTCTTATTCAGGCTTGCTTCTTTCTTATAATCTTCCTTCTAAATATAATTGGTTCTAATTTAATTGGACGACCGATTGATGGTTGAACGACATAGAGGTTTACTCAATGTTTAGGACATTCAAAATAAGTCAAAAGATTTCTAATTCAGAAACCCCTCTGGGTCCCTGAACTTTACGTAGTTGAACTGAGCTTGTGTCTTATTGCTTTGGACTCAAGAAGCTAATATGAGCTTCGATTACTTGAGTGCATCTCAGCATGTTTTTGTTGTTCATTTCCTTTTCCTGCTAGGATTAAAGCAGATGATAAATTAATCCAAGCAGAGGGTGTGGAATCCCTGTCAGAAGCTGAACTTCGTGAAGATTGTAGAGAGCGAGGCATGCTTGGATTGCTTTCAGTTGAGGAAATGCGCCAGCAGGTTTGTCTGTTTTCCTCCTTTTGCATGTTTTTCTAATTTTTGAATTCACATGACCAAAGTATACTTTGCAAATTTTGGTGTAAACTGTGGCAGCAATTCTTTGGGGAAAAAAAAATCCTGATTTAACAAGCTATTGTCTTCTTACTGTTAAATCTGTTTATGCAGCTTCGCGATTGGTTGGATTTGTCTCTTAATCATTCAATGCCATCTTCGCTTTTAATCCTTTCTAGGTAATTTGAGAGACATAAGATCTCTCCCAAGAACTCCTTCAGCTAAATGTGTTTCTTGATGGTATGCATGTTGTGCTTCATTTTTGCTTGATGCCTCATTCAGGGCCTTCACTGTATCTGGAAAGTTGAGACCAGAGGAAGCTGTTCAAGCTACATTATCTTCACTGCCAGATGAGGTTGTGGGAACTGTTGGAGTTACTGCCTTGCCATCAGAAGATTCTGTATCAGAAAGGAGGAGGAAATTGGAGTACCTTGAGATGCAGGAAGAACTTATTAAGGTTGATACTTCGCTAGTCTTCTGTGTTATTTAACCTGAAAACCAGTTATCAGGACAATGTTCTTCTCTTCTAAATGAGATAGTTTCATGCGTTGCTTTTAGGTTTCTTATGTGAGCTACAAAATAAATGAGAAAATGAAGATTAAAATGGGTCAGCCAGCCCCATGACTATCTTTTGTCCTACGTTAGCATATGTTGATGGTGCCTTTATTAAGTCTTGCTGCCAAACATTTTAGTTAAGTTAGGTTTAAGCCATAGAAATCTGTTGGCCCTCATATGTTTCTTTTTATTGCTTGCTTGGTTCTAAATTATTATCTTTCAGGAGGAGGAAGAGAGAGAAGAAGAAGAACAAGCAAGAATGAAGGAATCTAAGGGTAGTCAGGAGGATGTGGCATTGAAAGAGATGACCATTCCAACAGCAAGAGAAGCACAAGAGCAAGCCAGAGCGAGAACATTGGAAAAGCAAGAGCAGTTGTGCGAACTCAGTCGTGCATTGGCTGTTTTGTCTTCTGCATCTGTAAGAACTATGTACTTGAAGCTATTATTATTTATAGTACTATGAGTTGTTTGCTATGGATTTTTTAAAAAATAATTTTAGAAGTTATATTTACTTTAACTTGTTTTGTGCAGTCGGTGAGTAGGGAACGTGAAGAATTCCTCCGGCTTGTGAACAAAGAGGTAATTCAGAACATTGGCTTTCTTTTAGCTTGAGATTTTGTAACCTTTGTAAAACTTGTTTCCTATATTTCTGTCTCATGTATATGTGTCAGCTGCAAGTTTATGCATGCTAGTCTTTCCATATTTTTTTCTTTCCAAATTGATGCACACAATTCAATTGGTAGAATAGTTAGCTTTCCAAACGGAAAACCATAATTTTCATCTTCATATGTCATCTGCATTTTTGAGTTATCTCTATTTCTGCTTTCTATTTCCCCTATTATAACTATAAGCTCTGTTTCTACTTGTGTACTTTATATACACTGTGGTATGCATTGGGCATTTTTCCTAAATGATGCTTATGTTACGAAATTTGTATCATTAAACCTTCTGCTCCTTTCCTATGGTCATGTGAATTCAAAAATTAGAAAAACATGTGATTTGTATCATTAAATTTAATGACCAAAGTATACTTTGCAAATTTGTATCATTAAATTTGTTTCTTCTTTTAAAGATTTCCGTCGTTGCTAAGCATATTTAAGTCAAATATGCATTGTTTGTCTTCTGGTGTAAATTTGTTGACCTTTAGTGAAAATATCTTGCTCATTTTTGGTGTCTTCAGATTGAACTATATAACAGCATGGTGGACAAGGAGGGTATGGACGGAGAAAAGGATGCCATGAAGGCATATATAGCCGCCCGAGTGGAAAGTGAGAATGAGAATGAGGTAGCTGATGGTGATGAAGTTTCATCAGCACTCGTAGAAAGAGTAAGCAATTTATTTTCAGTTATTATGCCAATGGTACACTGTGCATTTCTTTGTACACCAACTTGTTTTGAACCTGTGTGCTTTTATTTTATTTGGCATTATTTATTTTTCAGGTTGATGCAATGCTTCAAAATCTTGAGAAGGAAATTGATGATGTGGATGCTAAAATTGGTGATCGTTGGCGACTACTTGACAGGTGGTTAATTGTGTCCACTACTTGATCCCTGTATATTCAGCTGTTTTCTTACTAGGAAGGCTATGGTATTTTGCCAATTCAGGATGATAACACTTTGATTGTAGATGCATGGGTTATGGCACTGTGAAATCTCTTGGAAAGCACAAATACATTGCCATAAGAATATTTTGTTTTGCTATAGCTAATGCCATCCTCAAATAATCAGATGAAGTCGGTAATAGACCAGAAATGTGGCTCAGAACTTAACCTTTCTGGACATTAGCAGCTCGTCAGCTTTTCACATAACGTCACTTTAAGCAATTTAGAAATTGATTAGGGTACACAGCTTTCTGTGCGTTCGTGTTGTCTCCATGCGTGCAGCTTTTTTTCATCATTGTTTGCTATATGTTTGATTGTTGAACTAAGAAAGAGCTTCACGACAATCCCCAACTTTTATGGACTATTTAGCTTTCTTCTAGTTTGGTTAAATTTTGGCATTTCCATGTGGGCAGGGATTTTGACGGGAAAGTTACTCCTGAGGAGGTTGCAGGTGCGGCAATGTACTTGAAGAATACACTGGGGAAGGAGGGTGTCCAGGAACTTATTAGCAGTCTTTCCAAGGATAGAGGTTAGTCAATTGTTTCCATTTCGTTGGCATTAACGTTTGGGTTGCGCATTTTGGGTTCACACAAGGCTTCTTCTTTATTGCATATCTCTATACAATATCTCACCGCTTCCTTTTTCCTAAAACTGAGTGTGACGATCCTTGGCTCTAGTGGTAAAGCTGTAATAACTAGACATGAATTCTTTTGTACATCGTGTTAATTACAGATCAACCTTTGAGTAAGGCATTCAAACAAATTAATGCATTAAATCTTCCTGTTATATATAAGAACAGGGATCGGGGGAAAAATGTGAAAGCAGCTGCAGCTGCAGCTAATATCTGTCTTCTTTTATATCTTTATTTTGTCTTTTTCGAATTGTGTTCTTTTTTTATAGAAATGGACCAATATTTAATTGAAACTGTTTTTAAAGCCGAAAATTTAACTACATCAATCTACGATTATGATTATTGTTGGTGTGATCTGGCTCTGCAGAGGGGAAGATTCTCGTAGAAGATATTGTCAAGTTGGGCAGTCGGACTGAAGATTCCAACACAGCTGATCGAGCAATGTAGAGGTTTATACTTGTTTAGTAGATTCCATCTATTTCTTTTTTAAGTAGTTGGTTCATCCTTACATAATTTTTTTTCTCAATCTAGCAATATGATGGAAGACATGCTTGCTAGTAGTGTAAAATTAGTGCTGACACACAAAAAAGAATGTATATACACACAAAATTTAGGGTGGCTATCTTTGGCTTATTATTACTCTCAGGCTTTACTAGTTTTATCTTTGTATTTTGCTAAAAGGTGATCTGTATTTGACTGAAATTAAGGGAGACTGCCAATTTTTTCTTTGTAATGAAGTTTATAGAATCCTGTTTACAGTATGAATATTTAAAAAATAAACAAAATTCCTTCTCCCACACAAAATCTGGAGACATTTTGTGTAGAATGCTAAAACGTATGCAGATAAATGCGTGCTCATACAGGAACGGGAGAAAATGAACCGTTGAGCGGTTCTGCATCATTGATGAAGCTTTCTTCAGGAAAGTTTTTCCATACACTCCAAATCTTCTGTTCTTTGTTATGCAATATGTTGCTAAGAATTCCCAATTGTTTTTGTCTCCAAGATACCCAATTTGTTATTCATTTGATTGAGATACGAATAGGCATTAAATGTTCATTCACGAGGAACAATACTTTCCTTGGGGTTTGGATTGAACAATAATTCCCCCACGCAAACATATACAGGAATCTCCAAAACTGCCAAATATCACTTTTATTTGTTTTTCAATAATTGCCGAACATAACTTAATCGCATATCATAGGGGATAGACAGTCTATTATCATGTGTATAGCAGTTTTGCTACAAATTCTTCAATGTTCCTATCAGAGCTCCCCCCTTCATCTACTGCTTCTTTAGCCAGTCGCTTGAACTTCTCTGAGTTTCCTTTCATCTCCAAGCTTCTCTTCCCTTCCATGACTTCCCTGATACAAAGCTCAATTTCTTCCCTAGCGACCATTCCCTTCTTGTCCAACTTTGCCCTCACCCCTACCCGCCATACATCCATAACAAATTTGGCGTTGGTGGGCTGGTCGCTCCACTGTGGTATGGCCACCATTGGCACTCCTAAACTCAGAGCCTCAAGCGTTGAGTTCCAACCACAGTGAGTCAGGAAGCACCCCACTGCTTTGTGAGCCAAAACTTCTAACTGGGGGCACCAGGACACCACTAGGCTTTTGTCTGCTGTCTCCTCCGTGAAGTTGCTGGGAAGTTTTTTGAGTTCAGATTCTCGTATTACCCACAAAAAGTACCTGCTGCTCCTTTTGAGACCCCATGCTATTTCCTCCATTTGATCTTCTCCCAGGGCCGCCAAGCTGCCAAATGCTACATAAACTACCGAGGCATCGCCCTTTGAGTCTAGCCACTTCCTGCAATTCTCAGCTTCAGGTTTGAAGAGGCTGAGGCCATAATCTTTGTCATCTGTTATTCGCTTGTCTAAGTACATTGATGGAACAGTCGGTCCAATATTCTTGACTGGCCACTGGCTCGTTACCCAGCTTACTGCCTGAGAATTTGGCAAAATTGTGAATCAGCAAAGTTGAAACTACTACCATGATAATTAGGACTAAATGTTATAAACAACAAACGCCCGAGGGCTTATTCTTTTCTGCGACGACGGATTAGCTTCTGAGGCTGCGTTAAGGTTTTTATGCATACCTCTTCCTCTAAGCTGTCAAAAGTGTTGAAAAAAATGCAGTGGGCTTCTGTTAGGTTGTAAAACTGATTAGTCTCATAGCCTAACATGAATGGGAGTGATTTCCTATCATAGACGAAAGATGGTAAGTCGAAAATCTCTAGCTCTGGAAGCCCCGCCATGGATATATGTGTCTCCTGATCCCCAACCGGAATTCTAAGCAGACCTCGATGGACAATGTAGTATATAGCGTTAACGGCACATGAATGGGTGAAGAATGGAGCTCCGAAGAGGCCAAGCTGTTTGGCAATGTCTAGAGCTGATGGCATGATCGAGTCATAGACAAGCCAACTAGCTGGGTGACCAACGCTTTTTAGCTTCTCTACAACTTGTGGTAACTTGAGGGAAACAAGTTGAAAGAAGCGATTGAGAAAAGCTTCGATATTTCCTGGATTGCTTTCTTCTGTTGAATCAGAAATGGTTTCGACCCCGATTTCTCCTGCTCGTGCTTGTATGGACACAGGGTTAATGAAGGCTGTAACTAGTGTGATTTTCAGTCCCTTGGAGTTTAGACGCTTTGAGAACTGGAGCATTGGGTTTATATGGCCTTGAATAGGCAGTGGAAGTAGGAGCACATGAGCTACAAGGGCTTTTTCTTGTTTCTCCATTTTTCAATATAAACAAGCATTAGTTTTTCCCTCACTCACTCTGAATCTCTCTCTTGTTTTCCTACGTTAGTTTCCAGTGACGCATACATATACATTGAATATGGCTAGAGAATGTCTTGTCTAATTGCAGCTGCTGAAAATGAAAGAGTTCATGGCCAAAGAGCCCAAAGAAGATGTCAAAATATCCAATAGTTGTGTGATCACATGCGTATGCATTATGCGCAAATACCCATCTCTGTCGTCTAGCGATCAAAAGGACCACTTCTTAGAGCAACGTACAAAACTTATCTGGTCTCACTGGTCTCTTTACTGCTTTAAATGTAGTAGTTGGACACATTTTTGTTAGAGCTCTTTCCACAGTCATTGCAGAAAGTAGGTTTGAGTAACTTTCAGCCAGTTATTGTTGCAGCTAGGAGGACACTAGTCCATAAATGTCATACGTAGTGCTATATAACGTAACGCTCTCACTATTGTAAGTAGTGGCTATTAATTCATCTATATACTATTTGGTAGGCTATCAATTCTATTCATCGACAACACATGAGTTTTGACGCTCTAGGTTAGCTTCGTGGCTAAGATGTTTACTAGTCTTAAGAATCTAACTGTATATATTATATATTTATATTATGGTCTACAATTACCTGTAGGGCCCGCGAATATACACCGATTAGAGTTGGAACAATCATAAATGCATTGTTAAATAGTTTCAGGATCAGATTAGCCTCAGTGATCGATTAGTCAGAGAGAGTAAAAATCAAAAAGTTTCACCAATGCGATTCTTGTTGACGTGCGTGTTTTCTATGTTTAGTGATGAGATCTTATCCTAAAACCTACGGGTTATAACATCGAATAGAATTTGCCTTTGAACTTGTTTCTACTAACGGCAAAT
Organism: Parasponia andersonii; assembly: GCA_002914805.1. Classification (NCBI taxonomy): domain Eukaryota; kingdom Viridiplantae; phylum Streptophyta; class Magnoliopsida; order Rosales; family Cannabaceae; genus Trema; species Trema andersonii. Next base: position 426,609 of record JXTB01000307.1, on the reverse strand, counting down.
AAATGTAATAATTCGTGCTTAAAAATGTATATACGAAGTAATAGTCTACATACACTTCCTTGTAAGTGTGAGATGACTCAAGTACGTTGAAGTGTAACGGCGAAAAAAAAGGAAAAATAGCAGATATTTGAAAAGATTAGCATACATATAATAATTTACAAGGAATATTGAATACATTATGTTATGTGTGCTACTCATCTATATGTGTGTACCTGATGGATTCAAACAGTTAAGAGATATTAATTTTTGTCAAATGGGAGCGTAGCATTTCCATTTAAAGACTTTAAGACGTTAATTTATTTGCTCAAACATGCGTAGTAGTATGTGTTATCAGGGTGTATAGATCAGATAAGTTCATTGACTGAAAAATGTGGCTGAAGTTATATCTAGTAAAGGAATTCGTTAAACGTACCTCATTTTCCAGCCTATTAAAGTAGTGTTCGAAAGTATCCAACTGACTTGACGAGAACTCGGGTATTCATCGAGGATTATCTTTCATTAGAGCTGGGTATGATTCGAGAATAATGACACTGTTGGCTCTGCTAAAGGAAGCCTGACCCTTCCTTCACAGAAGTGGTGATAAATAGCCGAACTGAAGCAAGATCGAGTGAAAAAAGGAAGGAAAATTAAGGGTAGCAGTACCCTTTTTTTTTTTTTTTTGGCAACTTGATTTTTCTAGTATTTTATTCAAAATGACTTTTATAGTACAAAGTAATGACTTTTTTAGTCTTAGAAAAAAAATAATTATTTTGAAATTGCTCTTCTACCTTATTCCTAGTCCACAAAATTTTGTTACTGATGATTACATTTTATTTCACATCGTTACGAATATTATGAGTTTTCGAATACATGAATAGTGTCATATTGTTATGACTAATATTCATAATTTGTTTTATATCATGATTAGTATTCAAATTTTTGTGACTATGTGTCACAATATTTTTGACACATTTTGAGGTATGTTTTGAATTATTAGATTATTCATAATTTTGTTATAGTTAATCACAATTTTGTGACTGAAAGTTACAGTTTGTTTTACATCATTACGAATAGTTGAGAGATTTTATTTAAGTGTAATTAACAGTCGCACATTTGTGACTGGTAGTAAGAAAAAATAGTTAAAGGCTATTTATAGAAGGGGTATTTTTGGAGTCAGTCATTCTAAAAAAAAAAGACTAAAAACGTCAAGTTACAAAAAAAAAAAAGACTACTTCAGTCAAATTTCCGAAATAGAATGACATCAGGCTATGTCAAAGCTCATATGGCATAACTGAGTCATTCCGAAAATGTTCTTACGTGATATACTAAAAGATGTGACAACCTGTCACAATTTTTTGACAGTTTGTGATCTTAATTTTGTTTTTCATTGGTTTTTTTTCTCGAAAGAAATTTTATTTTCTATTGTTACTAACTTCATAATTGGAAGTAGTCACGATTTATGACCCGTGGTCACAATTTTGAGACTCAAAATCACAGTATATTTTTCATCGTTACAGGCATTGTGAGATTATTTTACCGTAATTTATACAATTTTGACATCTTATCGTGATTTGTGACTCCTATTCATAAAGTTTGTGCCAACCTTACAAAAGAAGATAAATATTCCTTATTGGCCAACAATAGCTTAGTAATATTTGTCTAACACAAATCCAAGTTTACAAGAAAAATCATGACATTTTCTCTATTAGTAGTTTTATATGTGATACCAATAGTCACTTCATTCATGAGTCATAATTTTGTATCATGTAACTCTGATTTGTGACTGTTAGTCACAAAATGTGAGTCTGTCTTATTTTTCTCAAGATATTTTAATTTTTTAGCTTTTCTGAGACTCTTAGAAATGTAATTCTAAAAAATACTCCTAGAAATATAAATGGAAGAATATAACTCTGATTTGTGACTGATAATCACAAAATTTGAGTCTGTCTTATTCTCCTCGAGATATTTTAGTTTTTTAGCTTCTCTCAAACCTTTAGAAATGTAATTCTGAAAAATACTCCAAGAAATATAAATGGAGGAAAAACACTCGTACTCCCTTAATTTGGACGCAACTTTCGTATTAACTTTTGTTGGCCTGTTGCATGGCCTTGAGAGAATTGGGCCCAGAATGGTCACTGTGAGGCCAACCTTTGAGGCCAGACGCTTGGAGAATTGGAGCATTGGGTTTATGTGAACCTTTACAGGGTAGGGAATCGATCACGTCTAGGATGTGTGTCCCTTTTTTCCTCTCCATTTTCCTTTTTCTGTCTTGGCTCGGCTCACTGACTCAAACAAGCCTATTATAGTGCTAGAAACAGGGGAAAAAAAAAAAAAAAAAAAACCCATAGGAAAACAGGGGGAGGAAGCTTTTGGTAATGCCCAGAAATAAAATGATAGCTAAAATGCAGTGACATATAAAGACGCTAGCAAACTTATACATCTGATTCTCAACGTGTCAAAGTAACATTTTTTTTTTTTTTGGAGGGGGATTAAACTAATATTTAATTGATCATTAGCTGATAAAACAGCAATTACAGTTGTTATAAGGCTCCAGAAGATCACGTTAATTTCTACCATTAATTAGTGAGAGCTAAATCTCATACTTGATAATATTCCAGAAGGTAAAATATGTTGTATGGATCACATGACTCGCGGAATGAACATCGAATGCGTAAGCTTTGTCATCAATGATGTTGTTTTACATGTGATTGATTGTAATGTGTCTCATTATTAAAAGTAATGTAGAACTTCCTGAAACAAAAAGAATTACGTAGCAAAACATTAGCCAGACACATCTTAGTCACATAAATTAAGCACGTACAAGTTCGTTTACAAATTGTTGAATGTTGTTATCAGAGCTTCCACCTTCATCGACCGCTTCTCGAGCCATTACCTTCAACTTCTCAGAGTTTCTCTTAATCTCCAAACTTGACTCCCCTTCCATGACTTCTTTAATACAAAGCTCCATCTCTTCTCTTGTGACAATTCCCCTTTTATTCAACTTTGCCCTCAACCCAACCCGCCACACGTCCATCACAAACTTGGCATTGGTGGGTTGGTCGCTCCAATACGGTACCGCCACCATTGGCACTCCTAAGCTCAGAGCCTCAAGCGTCGAGTTCCAACCACAGTGAGTCACAAAGCACCCTACTGCCTTGTGTGCCAACACCTCTAGTTGAGGGCACCATGGCACCACAAGGCCTTTCTCTGTTGCCTCCTCTATGAAGTTTGTAGGAAGCTTTTTAAGTTCAGATTCTCGGACTGCCCACAGGAATGGCCTCTCACTCCTTTTAAGACCCCGTGCTATTTCTTCCATTTGCTCTTCTCCCAGGGTCGCCAAGCTACCGAATGCCGCATAAACCACTGAGGCATCGCCCTTTGAGTCTAGCCACTTGCGGCAAATCTCAGCTTCGGGTTTGAAGAGGCTGAGGCCGTAATCCTTGTCATCCTTTAATCGTTTGTCCAAGTACATTGATGGAATGGTAGGTCCTATATTCTTGATAGCTGGCCACTGCCTCGCTGCCCAGCTTACCACCTTATTATAATACAATTTACCACCTTAACATTTGTCTTTTATTTTAACTTGTACGATGTAGCTGATGCCAGTATTTAATTAGCGTGAAAGAAACTAAGAAATCACAGTCAAATAAATCACTTTTTTCCCCCCTTCATTTGGTAAGTTTTGATTCCCCAGAAAAAGCTGTGAAGATGTCTAGCATCCTAGAGGCTTATTAATTCAGAAATGCTTAAAAAGATAAAGAATAATAAAGATTGTGGTCCTACTAAATTCGTTGGCAATTGTGGAAGTCTAATTCTTATAAAAGGGAATAAATAATGTTGTACATCTTGACAAATTATCTAGAAAAAATAATTAGTTATATTATTTGTTAGAATATTCTCTTCTGTTCTACTCATAAACTATACTACTTAAATTATCATATTTCCGTATAGCATTTTCTAATAAGAATGTGTATATATATATATATATATATATATGTACGTAGTATTTTTATGCAAATTGGGATGAATAACATTGCTCTTTTTAAGTACCTGTTCCTCCAAGTTGTCAAAAGTGTTGACAAAGATGAAATCAGCTTCAGCGAAGTTAGAAAACTGACTGGCCAGAAGAGCTAAGATGAAAGGGTCTGCTTCCCTGTCATAGAAAAAAGATGGCAAGTCAGAAATCTCAAGGCGAGGCAGCCCCGCCATGCATACAGGTGCCTCATCTTGATCCTCTCGTAAGGGAATCCTTAGCAGGCCTTGATGCACGTTGTAATGAATAGTATTAACAGCGCAGGACTGAGTGAACAACGGGGCTGCGGCGAGGCCAAGCTGTTTTGCAACGTCTAGAGCCCATGGGAAGTGAGAGTCATACAAAAGGCAGCTAACAGGGTAACTAGCCTGCATGTTTTTATGTTTCTCTACAATCTGGGGTAACTGAATGGACACAAGTTGACGGAATTGCTTGTAATAACTTTGAAAGTTTCCTTTAATATCTGAGCTGACTTCTTCTTCTTCTTTTGTTGGAAAAGAAAGCCTTTCAAAACCGATCGTTTCTCCTCCTACTCCTGCTTGAATGGGAGGGATATTATCAGTTTCCAAGGGTGGAACCGTAATCAAAGTGATTTTGAGTCCCTTGGAAATTAGGCGCTTTGAGAATTGGATCATTGGGTTTACATGGCCTTGAGCAGGAAATGTAAGTGCTAGTATGTGCCCTCTTTCTTGTATCTCCATTTCTGCTTTAATTTTGGCTGTATTCAAACACTGACATGTCAAGTCACCCTTTTATATACATGGAGCCCAAGCTTATATACGTGGAGCCCAAGCTGCCCACGTTTCCTTGTCCTCCAATTAATGGAAGATGACTTCGTTGCCGTTATATTTAATTATATTTTGAATTCTCAGTTCACGCCAGTCGTTTAGACTTTCTTTCCTTTCTTTATTATTTTTTTTTTTTTAAATAAAATTTCGGGCAACTTTGCGCCGCTAGAGAAATGGGAATGGAATGGACCACTTAATTATTGTGGACCACGTTTAATACGTTGGCAATTTTGGACACTAAATCCTAACAATAACTTACTTAGCGTTGCGCATTTTAAAAACAAATGGTAATAATGGATTTAGTAGTCTTACAAATGAATGGACAACTTTGGCTTCATATCACAAAGGCTTGTTGGTGGGACTTTTTGATTTAAGATAATATGAGAAAAGAAAATGAATTAGTAGAACAATAATGAGTAAATAAAATTGAGACAGAAACAAATGAATAAGTAAAAGACCAAAAGAGAATTAAGAACTTAGAAAGAAAAAAGAACTACATAGATAAATTAGTTCATTTCATTCCATTCGTTAATTCACTTGAGTCTTAAAATTAATTTCATTGGTTAATTCTATTTGTTTATAGATAGGTAATTGAACTTAACACATTAAATTTCTAGAAAATAATAAATACAGAAAACATAAATATAATTATTTAAAATTAATACAACATAATAATTAAAATACTATAAATAATAATAATGATAATCTTCCTAAAAAAGATTATTATATTTTTATATCTTATATTTTGACTGTTTATTTATTTTATATTTTACGTTTTGGTTATTACCAGTTTTTACTTTCAAATTTAAAACTTATAATATATTTATACTATCTTTAAGTCAACCACCTATTTTGACCATTGGAATTACCCAAATATCCTTTTCGAAGTTTAAAAAAAATATTTAAAAATAATATAAATTTAAAACTAAATAAAATTAATCATTAAATGACAAATAGTAACAAGCTAATTCAAAAAAAAAAAGAAAAATTCTGTAATTTTTTTTAGTATTTAGCAAGTTGATTGGGGTTTTATTACTATTTGATGATGCTATTACTACTATTTGAGGATTTGGCGGATAGACGGGACACTATAGTTCACGAGGAGTATATTTTTAAAATTTTAAATACTTAGAATTTTGATAGACTCTATAAATTGATTTTTGGACTTTCTGACTCAAGATTTACGAAATGCATTTAATCAACACACAAATTTTATTAAATCAAGTTTTTATACAATTTAACTATGTTTTCTTGAATTTTAATTAGTGTTTCTTTCTTGATTAACTAAACTGAAGATAAACTTCTTTTATACAGAATTTCTAATGATTTGAGGACTAAAATTAAAATTCAGGTACTTGATTGTCTCCAAATTTTGTAAAATTCTTTATTTATATTAATTTAAACTCAAAATTATCAAAATGTTACGGCCTTGGATTTTGGATTATGGCACTCACTCCATACTTCCTTCCATTTCAGGTATTTACCTATTTTGTGATAATTATTCTGGTGGCTTGACAAGTATATTTAGCGTATACTTGCAGTTCTAATCCTCTTCATTGGTTGGTTTGTACACTGTGTCAATTTCTCTTTTCTAAGTCAAATTTATTTAGTTAATAGTAATATATTTACTAAGTAGATATATGAGAATGATTTTTATTATTAAATTGAGTACATTGAAAATAAAATGATTTTAAGTAAATTATTTGAACTTTGGGCCTAGGGTTTTAAAGTGAACTGTTTTATTAAACTTCATGAAATAATAAAAAAAAAAAATTGTTTTAATTAGTTAATTAGGATTTTCGCTAAATTTAAAATGAAGAATTTCTTGGAAATTTAAAACTGATACATAATAACATGATTATTAAATTTGTCCAATCTTGTAATTTATTTACTTTTGAGGACTAAAACTTAAATTTCAAGTACTTAAATTTTTTTGAAATTTTAGAAACAATTATTTATCATTATTTTTACTTAAAATTACTAAAAGTCGCAATCTTGGATTTTTGGTCGTGACATAAGTCATATAAAAAAAGGGCAAAAATATAATTGTACATCTCCGTTTAACTACACAAATCTCCTATGAAATTACCATAGAACCCCCCAGCAAACAACCTGTCAGATTCCAAAACCCGGGCTAATGGGAGGAGGGGAATTTCGCAAGGATGAGAAATTCCTTAATTTATTTGAAAACGCCTAAGAAGTTTTAGTTTTATAAAACAGTCCATTTTAAATAAAATAAAATATTTAGAATTCCATCCTGTGACCCTCTCTCACAGTTCGTATACACCATTAAACATAGATCGAATAAACACTGAAAAGAACGTAAATCAAATATATGTTCAAACATCATCATTATCTACGTCAGAACAGACATCAGAATGGCATACATGAGTTCACAGACAAAATGGAAAATAGTAATCTTAGTTCAATACTTAAACAAAACTCAAACACTCTAAACATCACCACAACACACTTCAAGCATTATCAAGATAACGAACTACAATCCTGATGACCTCTTACTCCTTTTAACCTCCGAAATCACACTAGACACCACTTGAGGAAGGGAGGAAGGGAGTGAGCATAAAATGCCCAATATGAAAAACATTTATCTCAATCAAAAACATTTTAGTAAAGGAAAGCTCTTGATCGAAAACATGTTAGCGATGGAAAACACCTGCATAGTTAATTTAAATCCCAAACATACATATATAATAATCCAAAACTAAAAATCGTCACGTATATGTATAAATAAGTCATTATAATCAAAATAATTCAATTCAAACGCACATGACACAAATCAACCCATACTCATGAGCTCACTTCTTCTTATCTGTGGAAACCCAAGATGATGGCACTAAGTATACCTAATAATGTGTCTGACACCTAAGCCCATACCCGGGGAGGACATCCATGTGTCGCCTACCAAACCATGAAAGGACAACCGAATTGCCTACGCCTGTCAAATGGGGAGGTAATCAGAAGTAACAAAACTCCGTGCATGTTTATGGACTCTACACCGACGGTGGAGCACGTAGCACCATACTATAAATCCACGATACTAACACAGTGCTCACGTATGATCTTATGACACGTGTAACACAGAATTGAAGTGTGAAAATAATCGTACTCTAGTTTTTTAATAAAATAAGTATATTAGATTTTTATAGAAAAGCGGGCAGCACAACAGCCCTATTTTTAATATACCCAAAATAACATACACTAAGAAAATCCTTAAAGCAGTACAATATATATATATATATATATATATTTATATATATATATGTATATCATACTATTACAGTTCATCACATATCTTCAAGAAAACCAAAAACTACATTTGTTCTTATATATTGCAGAAAATAAGTTTTATTCAAAAATAGTATAAAACGGAGGTAACTGAATTCCCACCTCATAAGAATAGCGATACCATATTATTGAATCTTCAAGGCGTCGTCAACGATCATCTGGAGGGTCAGGAACTAATTCCAAGTCCTCGATCGTCTTCTTGGGAAAAACCAACTTCTCAACGGAGCCTCAATTCCAAAATGGACTTCTTCACTGAATTCCTAGCATCCAAAATAGCTAGGTTAGACATATAACTTGTCCAATTTGAGTACAATCCAAAAATGACAACAAAAATACAATCCAACAGTTTGATCAAAAAATCAACTCAAGCTCAAAATATTCTAAAAATGGCAACTTTTGATTCGGGCATTATGAGATTAAGATATATATACCTTGAGCTTCCTCTCGACAAGATGAATCCAACGAGCCCAGTTAGAGGTCAAATAGTGGCCAGAATCGTCACTGGCGATGAGAAATCCGAAACGGTCCACTTTGTCTTCTCCAGCAACAGGGGTTTTGGCAGCAGCTGGCGACAGTCGGTGGAGCTTCCTCAGGGCACGGTGAGCTCACGTCGGGTGGTTAGTGGGTCGAATAGTGGCCTGGGCGGCAGTGTGGCTTATGCCGGTCTTTCAGCCTAGAGTGAATAGAGAAAGCGAGGGAGGCGTCGGGGAAGAGAGAGAGAGAAAGTGAGTGGGAGGGAGAGCCCACGTGGGTAAGTAGGAGATTGTGCAATTTTTTAAAAAATTATACTATAGTCTCCGATGCCCAAATCTCTATCAATTCTGTCCCCCAAAAATTGCAATTTAGTTCCTCTGCACAAAATTTTTACAATTTAATTCACCCAACATAATACCCGAAAATTTGTAAAATGTCCAAATTACCCTCCTAATAATCCAGGTTTTTACATTCTCCCCTCCTTAAAAGAATTTCGTCCTGAAATTCAAAATACAAGTCAAGATTACATCACAATATAATTTCTGACTGAAGGTTAGACAAATGAGGGTACTTCTCATACATTTCAATCTCAAGTTCCCAAGTAACCTCGTCTTCTTTGTGATGTTTCCAAAGCACCTTGACAAGTGGAATCTCGTGATTGAAACTCAGTTGCAAGTTGTAGTCACCAATTATAACTAAGTTCCTCCAATCTTCAAACACCAGTGCAGCTAGTGCACCACAAGGCTTTCTACTCAGTGCATCAGCTACAACATTAGCCTTACCAAGATGATATAATAGGTCGAAGTCATAATCCTCTATATACTCAACCCATCTTCGCTGTCTCAAGTTCAGATCTTTCTGAATATAAAGATACTTTAAACTCTTATGATCGAAGAATATGTCGAACTTCACACTATACAAGTAATATCGCCAAATCTTCAAAACAAAGATAAATACTGCAAGCTCCAAATCGTGGGTGGGATAGTTCCTCTCATGTGACTTCAACTACCGAGAAGTATAAGCCACAACCTGACCATTCTGCAACCAAACATATTCCAAACCCATCTTTGAAGCATCGGTATACACTACATAAGGTTTATTACTATCAGGAACAGTAAGAACTAGTGCGGTGGTTAAGCTCTACTTTAACCTTACAAAAGCTTCTTCACTTTTGTGATCCCAAACAAACTTGATATCCTTCCTGGTCAACTTTGTCAAAGGTAAGGCGATCCTCAAAAAATCTTGCATAAAATGGCAGTAGTAGCCTGCCAAACCAAGAAAATTCCGTACTTCTGCTACATTTCTCGGTCTTTCCTACTCCAAAACAGCTTCTATCTTAACGAGATCGACTGAAATACCTTTACGAGAAATCACATGCCCCAAGAACTTCACTTCTGACATCTAAAAGTCACATTTCGATTTCTTGGCATACAACTAATGATCTCTCAAGGTATTAAGTACTATCCCCAGATATTCGGCATGTTCTTCTCGAGTTTTAGAATATACCAAGATGTCATCGATGAACACAACCACAAAATAGTCCGAAAACGGCCTGAAAGCCCAATTCATGAGATCCATAAATACTGTGGGAACATTCTTCAAACCAAACAGCATCACCAAAAACTCAAAATGACCATATCGAATTCTGAATGTTGTCTTAGGTATATCATCCTCCCTTATCTTCAACTGATAATAACCGGATCTCAAATCTATCTTGGAGAAGAATCTTAAGCCATTAATTTGATCAAACAACTCGTCTATCCTTGGCAAAGGATACTTATTCTTCACTATCAACTAATTCAACTTCATGTAGTCCACATAGAGTCTTAACGAACTATCAGCTTTCTATACAAATAAAACAGGAGCACCCTAAAGAAAAGTGCTACTGTGAATAGAGCCTTTGGAAAGCAGGTCGTCCAACTGTTCTCTCAACTCTTCCATCTCAGTAGGAGCCATGCGATAGGCTGGAATAGAAACTGACTGAGCTCCAGGAACTATTTCAATGCAGAACTCGATCTCTCTATCTAGTGGTAACCCTAGTAAGTCTTCAGGAGATACCTCTGAATACTCACTAACCACCAGAAGTCATAGGTTTTGATCATCTATCTTTACCTCACTATCAATGGCAAACAAGTTCCCATAACACTCGAGTTTCTTCCTTCCATCCATGCACGCTTTCAGAACAGGACTAGGCTTCAACAAACTCATCCTAGCTTGATAGACAATAGGGTGCCCATCACCAAGAAAAAGAGTCACTCGCTTTTTATGACAGTCTACAACGGCTTGATACTTCGACAACCAATCCATACCGAGTATCACATCATACTGTCTCATCGGAAATACAATCAAATCAGCAAGAAGCTTCCTATCATCGACCACAACTTGACAAGACTAACGCATACTAGACACATCGGCTACTCCTTCCAAAGGTGTACCCAATGTCAATACATAATCTAAATCAGAAAATTCAAACCCCAACAGTTGAGCAAACGATAATGATATGAACGAATGAGATGCACTAGTATCAAATAAAACATGTGCCTAAGAGTATAAAAGAAGGATCATACCATCAACAATATCTCGGCTGATACGATCCTGAGTGTCGTCTGCCCCAATAAAAGTATAGACTTGTCCAGTCACCTTCCTTTTCCCCTTATTGCTTTTTCCCTGGCCCGGATGGCTACTGCTTGATCCAAGACCACTACTGCCATATCCACGCCCACCTTGACTTCCTGAGGCCTGAGGAGTCAAAAAAGTCTGAGTAAAATCCTGAGGGCAGTACTGATACTGATAAGGCTGAGGAGAAGTAAAAGTCTACGAAATACCATGTGGCTGTTGTGGTCTTGCTTGAGTGTTCTGATAAGAAATAGAACCAGACTGGCTCCTCTACGGTCCTTTCTGAGAAAAAGGAGATTTCTGCAGATGGTTGGGATATTCCTTCTTCTGATGACCCTGTTGGTCACAAACAAAATATCCTCTATGCGGACTGCCTCTACCACCCCCTGAAGAACCACTACTGTTTGAGCTTCCACTATTCGAAGTGCCCTGGGCTGACCACTGCCCCTAGTTCTTTCTGGTGACTTTCCTGTCATTACCTCTCCATTAGTTCCTCCTGAAATCCAATCCTTCTTCGATGGCCTCTCCTTACTGGGTAGCTACTACAATCTCAGGAAGAGTATGGAAAGTCTGAGTACTAATTCTGTTGAAAATATTCCGATTCAGACGACTTCTAAACTTAGCAACTCGGTACTTCTCACTCATACCCGATCCAAGAGTAACACTTGCCAACTCAGTAAACTCTATCAGGTACTTATTCATCGTTCTATTACTCTGAATCAACATCTCAAACTGGTTCACCATTTCATCTTGTTGATCCTCATTGGCATACTGGGCCTTGAAAATCCATTTAAGGTTTTCCCAAGTCAAACCCACAACATCTTGCATCTGTTCCACTATTTCCCAACAGCGAATGGCACTCCCTATCAAACGGGTAACAGCAAACACAGCCCAAAACTCAACTGGAGTACCAAGAGTCCGAAAGTGCCTCTCCATCTCACGCAACCAAGCAATTTTCGTGAGAGCTCCT
>JXTB01000307.1:402864-414393 GCA_002914805.1 Parasponia andersonii | reverse complement strand
CTTAATTTATTTGAAAATGCCTAAGAAGTTTTAGTTTTATAAAATAGTCCATTTTAAATAAAATAAAATATTTAGAATTCCATCCTGTGAACCTCTCCTACAGTTCGTATACACTATTAAACATAGATTGAATAAACACTGAACGTAAATCAAATATATGTTCAAACATCATCATCATCTATGTCACAATAAATATCAGAATAGCATAAATGAGTTCACAAATAAAATAGAAAGTAGTAATCTTAGTTCAATGCTTAAACAAAACTCAAACAGTCCAAACATCACCGCAATATACTTCAAGCATTACCAAGATAACGAACTACAATCCTGATAGCCTCTTACTCCTCTTGATCTCCAAAATCGCACTGGACACCACCTAAGGAAGGGAGGAAGAGAGTGAGCACAAAATGCTCAATAGAAAAAACAGTTATCTCGATTGAAAATATTTTAGTGATGGAAAGCCCCTTCATAGTTAGTTTAAATCCCAAACATATATATATATATATATGATAATCCAAAACCGAAAATCGTCACGTATATGTATAAATAAATCAGTATAATCAAAACTATTCAATTCAGATACACATGACACAAATCAACTCATACTCATGAGCTCACATCCTCTAATCTGTGGAATCCCAGAATGATAGCACTAAGTGTACCTAACAGCCTACCTGACACCTAAGCTCATACCCAAAAGGGACATCCATATGTCGCCTACCAAATCTGGAAGAGCAACTGAATTGCCTACGCCTGCCAAATAGGGAGGTAATCAGAAGTAACAAAACTACACGCGGGTTTACGAACTCTACACCAATAGTGGGCACACAGCGCCACACTATAAATCTACGATGCAAACACGGTATTCATGTATAATCCTATGACACGTGCAACACAAAACTGAGATGTGAAAATAATCGTATTCTATTTTTTTAATAAAATAAGTATATTAGGTTTTTGTAGAAAAATGAGCAGCACAACAGCCCTATTTTTTATATATCCAAAATAACATGCGCTCAAAAAATACCCAGAACAATACATTATATATATACATATTATACCATCATATTCCATCACATATGTTCAATAGTATAAAACGGAGGTAACTGAATCTCCACCTCACAAGAATAGTGATACTATGCTATTAAATCCTCAAGGCGTCGTTGACGATTGTCTAGAGATTCGAGAACCAATTCTAAGCTCTCAATCGTCCTCTTGTAAAAAATCAACTTCTAAACGAAGGTTCAATTTCATAAATGGACATCTTCACTAAATTCCTAGCACCCAAAATAGCTAAGTTAGATATATAACTTGTCCAATTCGGATCCGAGCCCACACCGGACTGGTGGCACATAAATCAAAGCAAATCTTAGCCGTCCGATTTTGATTTTCGTATTGATCACCAAATATAGGCAATATATATATATATATATATATATCAAACTTCCTCATTTTTTTGAGTATAATCCTAAAATGATAACAAAAATATGATCCAACGGCCAGATCAAAAAGTCAACTCAAGCTCAAAATATTCCACAAATGGTAACTTTTGATTCGGGCATTATGGGATTAAGATATATATACCTTGAGCTTCCTCTCGACGAGACGAATCCAACGAGCCTGGTTAGAGGTCAAATGATGGCCAGAATTGTCGCCGGTGACGAGAAATCTAAAACGGTTTACTTCGTCTTCCCCGGCAACGGCAGCTTTGGCAACAACTGGCGACAGTCAGCAGAGCTTCCTGGCGGCACAGTGAGCTCACGCCGGGTGGTTGGCGGGCCGAACGGTAGCTTGGGTGGCAGCACGGCCCTCACCAGTCCTTTAGCCGAGAGTGAATAGAGAGAGAGCGAGGGAGGCGCCGGGGAAGAGAGAGAGAAAGTGAGTGGAAGGGAGAGTCCATGTGGGTAAGTAGGGGATTGTGCAATTTTTTAAAAAATTATACTATAGTCCCCGATTCCCAAATCTCTCTCAATTTCGTTCCCCAAAAATTACAATTTAATTCTTCTGTACAAAACTTTTATAATTTAATTCACCCAATATAATATCCAAAAATTGATAAAATATTTAAATTATCCTCCCAAAAATCTGGATTTTTACACAACCAACCTACACTACAGTACTCCGAGGACAAAACCGCTAAATCACACTACTAAATTCTAAAAAAAAAAATGGAAAAAAATGATATTGTTATTTGTACGGGAAAATTAGAACAGTTTTTTTCTGCTTAACTTTAGTATATATAATAATTTTAAATAAACTTTAAATTTGAATTTCTTTTAAATATATAGGTTCAAAGTTTAAAAAAGTATTAAATTAAACAGTCAAAAGTGATGTTTGATTTAGATATATTTTTATTACAAATTTTAAATTTAGAAGTTATTAACCAAAAAAGTAATATACTATATGACTAACGGCCAATATACAAGTATAAAATGTAATTAACCTTCCTAAACTGTTTCCCTTTTCCGCATCACTTTCCTTTCCGATTTCGTTGAAGCCATGCCAAGGTGACGCTAACATCATTATTTTGGGTTTCTTCGAGTCTTCCTTCTTATATATTGGAGGTTGTTGATGAAAAATAAAACTAAAACAAATACATATAATACATATAGGCTATAGCGGCTAGTATGATAAGGGTACGTCTTGCTAGCTATAGTTTATATCGGCTAGTCACGTCGTCCAAGATAAATGACTAAAGGCTACTCATTATATAGTCTCATATTTCTGCAATTATAAATGAATAGTCTAGCTTATTATACGATATAAAAAGGAAAAGAAAAAAAAATGTGTTCGACTATCCTCTTTCATTTACGTGGTACACATTTGTACACATGTGCACCAGGTAAATGGCAACCACCACTTCCAACTATGGCTCTATGCATCTCTTTCGGCGGGTAAATTTAGTGATACCTCGCTAGTTAATTTTATTCTAATTTGGTTTGAACGTGCGTAGATCTCAAATTAAACTTCAAGAGATTGTGTGGTGATTTTCCGTAGACATGTATAGATCACAAATATGATGTGTTTAATATTTTGTTGATTATTTTCCAAATCAACACAAACTAAACAACATTTCATGTGCATAAATCATTAATAATACTGTATTAGCTAGTTCTGAACACAAATATACACATCATCAAATTCACCGTTGATACTATTTTCGGATCTTCGAGTTGTTTAGTATTGATACAATTTGACGAATGTTCTTATCCGAGCTGCCTCCTTCACGAATTGCTTGCAAAGCCACGTTCCTCCACTTCTTGGCATTGTTTCTTATTTCTGTGCTTCTCTTTCCCTTTACCACTTCCCTTATGCACAACTCAATCTCATCCCTTCCCACAATCCCATTCTCATCCACCTTAACTCTCACCCCAACCTTCCATAAGTCCTCCATGAGTTTGGCATCGGTGGGTTGGTCCGTCCATTGGGGCATTCCCACCATTGGCACTCCTAAGCTCAGCGCCTCAACCGTCGAGTTCCAACCGCAGTGGCTGAAAAAGCATCCGACCGCCGGATGTGACAGAATTTCCAACTGGGAACCCCAATTCAGTATTAGCCCTTTCTCAGCTGTGTCTTGTGCGAAGTTAGGAGGGAGCTTTGGCAGTTCAGAAGCCCTAACCACCCACAAGAAGTACAAGTCGGTGGATTTAAGTCCCAAGGCCAGCTCCTCCATTTGTTTGACACTTAAGTTGGCCATGCTTCCAAAGGACACGTATACAACAGAGCCTGCTGGCTTACTGTTTAGCCAATTGATGGTGGAATCAGGCGAATCTGCTTTAAAGAGATCGTATCCATATTCCTTGTCTTCTTTGATGCCTTTGTCTAAGTAGATCGATGGAATTGTTGGCCCGATTGTAAGCAACGGAGAAACTTTTGACATCGAATCTACCGCCTGTTGTTCATGTATTTATATATATATATATATATAGATAAACATACATTTGATTAGACTCACTATACTCAGATAATTATGTATATATAGCTTGCTTGATGATCATGATCAATTAGTTGGAAATCAGTGTCGAGTTATATAAAAATAAAACCTCTTGTTCAAACTCGTAGACAGAATTGACGAGGACGAAATCAGCTTGGTTGATGTTAGAATATTGGCTCAAAAGCATTTCAAAGTAAGCCGGATACGAACCCACCACGCCGATGAAGGATGGCATATCGTGAAGGCGGAGCGATTGCAATCCGGCCATGGAGATGGGGGAGGAGGAAATTGGGAGGTTCAACAGCCCATGATGGACGCAATAGTAGATGTAGTTAACAGTGCATGCCTGAGTGTAGAAAGGGCCTCCGGGTAAGCCAAACTGCTTGGCCACATTAAGAGCCCACGGCAGGAAGGAGTCATACACCACACAATCGATAGGGTCGGGCGAGTCATGGTGCCTTTTGATGAGCTCGGCTAGGGTCTTGGTGCCAACAGCTTTAACGCGGGCCAGATAGTCAGTGACACCGGCGGACTGTTCATAGCCGCCGTCGTCGAATCCGTCGGATATGGTGTCGAGTTGGATGGAGGGATATGGTTTGGGAGTGAAGGTTTTGGAGATGAAGACGGTGGTGGCAAAAGTGATTTTGAGGCCATAAGAAGCGAGGCTCTTGCAGAATTGGAACATTGGGTTAACGTGGCCTTGACTTGGATATGGAACGAGTAAGACATGAGGTGCTGCTGACCTAATTTTGTTTTCCATGTTCAGAATTAGAACTCCTTACTCCTCACTACTATAACATATAATATGCATGCTCACTCGTTACTCTGTTGTCTGTTATTTATAGGGAAATGGTTGATCAAATAGTCAAGCATGTACGATGAATTACATTTACATGTATGTTTTGTGGTCAGCAATGTTACACATCCACTCGCCACTTCTTTGTACGAATAACCTAGTTAATCTATTTACCCCCAGAATGAAAAAGTTAATGTCACTTTGTTTTTCTTTTCTTTTCTTTTCTTTTTTTTTGGTTGTGGTCAGCTTGTTGATGTAAATTGGGCACCACGTAGTATTACTTTCGATAAAGACCCACACGCCTGGTTTTCAAGGACGACCACCAGCACTCAACAACAGCTCACAAAGGTTAATTGAGACAACGTGCATGACGCAAGCGACGACGTAACTGTTTTTTTTTTTTTGTTGGTTGCTGGGAGACGACGAAACGGTATTTATGTTTATCTCGAGCAACTATGATAAAAGTGAAATTAAATTAGTCAATCAAAGCGCCATTTCTAAGTATTTCTATTCACGAAATTCGAAATTACCTTTGATTGTTTCAAATCATATACTATTCGAAAGAAAAACACAGTTTATTATTCACTCAAATACTTTTAGAAGATAAAATTCTCAACTTCATTCTTCAAATTCACTCACTCATTCATTAGAAACTATGCTTCTTACTCTCTTTTCTTCACTCTTAGAAGTTTTGCTTCTTATTTGATACTTAGAACTCAAATAGAGAGAGGTATTTATACTACATGAGAAACAATGAGAACTATACAAATAAACAATTAAAAAAATCTTTAAGCCACTCATATTTTCTTCTACATGCTTCTAATGATAATCTAAGTAATCTAATAATTCACATGTAAAAAGCTAATATCTAGCTAACACTAGAAGATTCTAGGTGGAAGGCTTCTTTAATTTGGACTTGAACTTTTTTCTTTTATGAACTTTGCACTTAGGCTAACTCCAACTTATTGGGCCTCATGTTGATGAGCTTAAAACACTTCTTATGGGCGTAAACAAGTTTATTTTCAACACCCCCCTTAAACTTGTTTTATAATACCAAGTAAATTTCTTAATCTTGCGAAGTCTTCAAACTTGAGTGGCTTGGTAAAAATATCAACAATCTGATCATGTGATCTCACATACTCCAGTTGTACTTCTTTGTTTGCAACACATTCTCTTATGTAATGATAGCGAGTGTCGATATACTTGCTTCGGTCATGAAAGACTGGAGTTTTAGCCAAAACTATTGCTGACTTATTATCAATACAAATCTCCGTTGGCTTCTTTTGAGGCATGTTTAACTCTTTCAACAACCTTCTTAGCCATATTGCATGACTAATATATGACGTAATAGCTACATACTCAGCTTCGCATGTTGAAAGAGTGACAATCGGTTGTTTCTTAGATATCCAGGTGAAGGCAGTTTCTCCCATGAAAAACACAAAACCAGTTGTGCTTTTTCGATCATCAGTATCTTTGGTCCAATCACCATCACTATAACCAACGAGTTTGTAATCATTAGAAACTGAATAGAACAAACTAAGATTGATCGTACCTTTTATGTAACGAAGATATCTCTTTGTAGCTTTGAAGTGAGTAGTTATTAGAGTTTCTTTGTAACGACTCACTAGTCTAGTTGCATAGAGAATATCGGGTCTTGTACATGTCAAGTACCGAAGGCATCCAACAAGGCTCTTAAAGAGTGTTGGATCTACCTTTTCTGCTTTATCATCTTTGAATAATTTTATTCTGCACTCCACTGGTGCACCTATCGGCTTGTAATCATCCATATTGAACTTCTTTAGGATCTCCTTTGTATAGCTTTCTTGGGAGATAAAGATGCCTTCTTCCTTTTGCTTGACCTCTATGCTGAGATATTATGCCATAAGTCTGATGTCTGTCATTTCAAACTCATGTGTCATTACTCTCTTGAATTCGTCAAATATCCTTGGATTACTTCCAGTGAATATGAGATCATCCACGTACAAGTATACGACTAAAATATCTCTATTTTTAGTCTTAACATAGAGAACATGTTCATAAGGGCACTTAATGAATCCATTCTCTCGAAAATATTTGTCAATTCGGCTGTTCCATGCTTTTGGTGCTTGCTTTAGACCGTAAAGAGCCTTCTTCAACTTCAAAACCTTATCTTTATACCCTTTCATCTCATAACCCAATGGTTGTTCGATATAGACCTCTTCTTTAAGAACTTCATTCAGAAATGCGAACTTTATCTCCATCTGATGAATCATCCATTTGTTCTAAGTAGTAAGAGAAATAATTAGTCTTATAGTTTCCAATCGTGCAACAGGAGTGAATACCTCGTCGTAGTCAATGTCGGCTTTTTGACTATAGCCTTTCGCAACTAGCCTTGCTTTGTATCTTTCTACCTCTCCGTTGGCATTCTTCTTCACCTTGTACACCCATTTTACACCGATAGCTTTATGACCTTTAGGAAGAGTGGATAATTCTCAAGTGTTATTCTTCTCTATGGCTTTGGCTTCTTTATCCATCGCATTCCTCCATTTTTCATCTTGTACAGCCTATAGGAAGTTCACCGGTTCATAATCAGTAAATAAGCAAAATAGAGTGAGGTTTTTGAGTCTATCTGTCACCTCATATAGATCTTCAAGACTTCTTGTACATTCTTCATGCCTCTCAGTTAAGAAAGATAGAGGTGAATCTTCATGAGTAGATGATGTTGGTGAGAAAGGTAGAGTAATAGCCTCCTAGTAGACTTCTCTTGCTTACTCTATTGGTGTTTCCATATCTTCAAATTGTGGAAAGAAATTGTAGTCATTTGTTTGAGAACCAAAGTCACATTCACCTTCTTCATTGAATATTACATCTCGGCTGATGATTACTTTTCCATTGTTAGGATTGTATAATTACTTTTCTATTATTAGGATTGTATAACTTATATCCTTTAGAGTTAGTGTTGTAGTCGATGAAAATAAACTTCTCGCTTTTATCATCAAGCTTGGTTCTATATTCGTTTGGCACATGCACATGGGCTATGCTTTCAAAGACTCTCAAGTAGGAGATCCCATGCTTCCTTCTACTCCATGATTCTTGTGGTGTCTTTCCCCACACACTTCTTGTTGGAGATCGATTGGACAAGTAAACTGCACATGCAATAGCTTCTGCCCAGAACTCTTTGGGTAATCTCTTATTTTTCAGCATGCTTCGAGCTATGTTGAGGATGGTCCAGTTTTTTCTTTCTGCCACGTCATTTTGTTGAGGGGATCTTGGAACAGTTAAAGGTCGTCGAATTTTATTTGCTTTGTAGAATTCTTGGAAATCTTTTGAAGTGAATTTTCCTCCTCTATCAGATCTCACGGCTTTGATCTGGAGACCATTTTCCTTCTTTACAGCAGTCTTGAACTTCTTGAAAGCTTCAAATACTTCTGATTTTTGCTTCAAGAAATAAACCTAAGTCTTTATTGAGAAATCATCAATAAAGAGCAAGAAGTAATTACTCTTACCGAAAAAGCTTGGTTTGATGGGATCACAGATATTTGTATGCACGAGCTCTAGTGTTTTCTGGGCTCTTGAATTCGACTCTTCTAGAAAGCTTTTCCTGAATTGCTTCTTGAGTAAGCATCCTTCACAAAGTTGATCAGGATGATTGATGCATGGCAAGCCTCTCACCATTTCTTTCTTGGACAGTAGCTCTAGTCCTCCAAAGTTGAGATGCCCGAATCTCAAATGCCATAGCCATGATGAATCCTTGTAACATNTATTTACTTTGTAGAATTCTTGGAAATCTTTTGAAGTGAATTATCCTCCTCTATCAGATCTCACGGCTTTGATCTGGAGACCACTTTCCTTCTTTACAGTAGTCTTGAACTTCTTGAAAGCTTCAAATACTTCTGATTTTTGCTTCAAGAAATAAACCTAAGTCTTTATTGAGAAATCATCAATAAAGAGCAAGAAGTAATTACTCTTACCGAAAAAACTTGGTTTGATGGGATCACAGATATTTGTATGCACGAGCTCTAGTGGTTTCTGGGCTCTTGAATTCGACTCTTCTGGAAAGCTTTTCCTGAATTGCTTCTCGAGTAAGCATCCTTCACAAAGTTGATCAGGATGATTGATGCATGGCAAGCCTCTCACCATTTCTTTCTTGGACAGTAGCTCTAGTCCTCCAAAGTTGAGATGCCCGAATCTCAAATGCCATAGCCATGATGAATCCTTGTAACATGCTTTCAGACATTTTGCCATATCATTTTGCATATTCAATAAGAACATTCTATTTCTTGACATAGGCACCTTGGCAATCAAGTTCATATTGTTATCTCTTATAGAAAGACTATAATCTTTTAAGTGAATATCATAGCCTTTCTCTAAGAGTTGTCCCAAACTCAAGATGTTTGTTTTCATTGTGGGTACAAAATAAACATTTGAAATAAATTGATGCCCCCCATTTTTTAAGCAGATAAGAATTTTACCTTTTCCTTTTACTGCTACTTTTGAATCATCACCGAAAGAAACACTCTCACTAATTGATTTATCAAGCTCTATAAACATTGATCGATGCCCACACATATGATTGCTAGTACCGATGTCAAGATATCATGTGTTGTCTTGTCCTCCGTTGTTTTCTTTATATGCTAATAGTATAATGCCATTTTCTTCCCTTTTCTCTTCAACGTAATTGACTTTCTCTTCAATTCTGCTATTGGGTGCTCTGCACTCTCTAGCATAATGCCCAAACTTGTGACAATTGAAACATTCAACTTGAGACTTCTCAGGCCTTGAGTTCATTCGACCTCTACCATGACCTCTTGTAAAGCTTTCTCCTCTTTCAAAATTGTTGAGATGATAATTGTAGTTGTTGGAATTCCAACCTCCTCCACGACCTCGACTTGTATCACATCCTTGTCCTCGGCCTTGTCCTCGGGCTTGTCCTCTACCACGGCCACGTTGACTTCTTTTGCTATATTAGCTATCTTCTTTCTCTGTAAGTTGTGTCTTGAGAAGCTGCTCCTTAAAATTTGGCTGCTTCTTTTTCTTTTCCTCGTGAGCTTATAAAGAATCCAAGAGTTGTTCTATCATTATGGCTCTCAAATCTTTAGTTTCTACGATGACAGTAATAATATTCTCGAACTTTGGGTCTAACGATCGAAGAATCTTTTCCATGATAGTAACATTTTCAAATTTTTCTCTATTTCGCTTTATTTGATTCGAAATAGTTAAAACTCTAGAAAAGTAGTCAGAAACTAACTTAGTCTCTGTCATGTGTAATAAATCAAACTCTCTTCTTAGAGTTTGAAGGCAGACCTTTTTGACATTTTCTTCTCCCTTGTATGAAATTTGAAGTCTCTTCTATGCTTCCTTAGCGGAGGTTGCACTTGAGATTTTCTCAAACTCGTCGTCATCTAAGGCCTGGTAGATGAGAAAGAGAGCTTTTTTTGTCTCTCTTTCTTGAATATTTTAAACTATCCTTCTGTGTTAAAGATAGTGTTGCCTCATCTCTTGGCTCTTTGTAGCCTTTCTCTACTACTTTCCAAACATCATGTGTTCCAAGGAGGACTTTAATTTTGATAGTTCAATTATCAAAAATATTACCTTGAAGTGGTGGAACTTGAAGAGATACTAAACTGTCGATAGCCATAACTCTTAATATAGTAAACTTTTAGAAATTTTAACTACACAGATTGATCCAGAATGTCGAAAAACCTTAAGATTGACTTATATATCAATTGGTCAAAGTCAACGCTTGGTCAATGGTCAATGTTGGTCACCAGTCGTGTCAACGATGTGGTCAACGGCTCTGATGTCATAGTCAACAGCGCGATCCAATAGCTCTAATGGCTTAGTCAACGGCTCTAATGGCTCGGTCAACGGCTATGACGGCTTGGTCAAATGGCTCTAAGTCGGCTTAATTCGGTGAGTTAACTCAGTTATGACAGCAAACTTCCAACAACTCGTTCAGAGACTTTCAGACTCTAATTGGGCTGATTTTTGCGGCTGGGTTTTCGTCTTGTCGATCTCTTCGATTTGATATGTAATAATAGTATATTTGCAACAAATAGATAATACTCTCAATCTCAAGAATTCTTTTCTTATGTAGAAGATCAGTTAAAACTATAACTACAGAGTATACTTAGAATTTCATGAGAACTTATAACCTCGCTCTGATACCACTTTATTGGAAAGTAAAACAAAGTTTATTATTCACTCAAATACTTTTACAAGAGAAAATTCTCAACTTCACTCTTCAAGCTCACTCACTCGCTCACTAGAAGCTATGCTTCTTTCTCTCTTCTCTTCACTCTTAGAAGCTTTGCTTCTTACTTGATGCTTAGAACTCAAATGGGGAGTGGTATTTATACTACATGAGAAACAATGAGAACCATACAAATAAACAATTACAAAAATCTTTAAGTCACACATATTTTCTTCTACATACTTCTAATAATAATCTAAGTAATCAAATAATTTACATGTAAAAAGCTAATATCTAGTTAATATAAGAAGATTCTAAGTGGAAGACTTCTTTAATTTGGATTTGGACTTTTTTTTTATGAGCTTTATACTTGGCCTAATTCTAACTTATTGAGCTTCGTATTAATGAGTTTAAAATACTTCTTGTAAGCTTAAATAAGTTTATTTTCAATATATACTACTGTGGATTGTGGTATTGCTATTAGTAGAAGGCAGCCGTGATGTAGAAGTACGATTACTAAACATGAATTGTCAAAGAATCCATCATTTATTAATGTACGTCACGTAGTTACTCCTTAAGTGTTTTTGACTATACTCTAATGTACATATGGCTATAGGCTGTGCATAT
>JXTB01000307.1:389086-402323 GCA_002914805.1 Parasponia andersonii | reverse complement strand
TCTCTGTACCTTGCTCGGCCGAAGCCCGCCAAAAGAAGTCACGCCACTGCCCAGCCATCGTTCGGCTAGATGACCAGTCGGTGTCGACTTGCCGTGCTGCCACGAAGCCCCGCCGCCCCTCGCCACTTGCTGCCGCCGCCTGGTTCGCCGAAAAACTCCATAAAAAGCTGTTTTGGCCCATTTCGGATTTTTGGCGGCCGGCGAAGATTCCGGTTTCCATTCGACTCCAAACCAGTCCCGTTGGATTCGTATCATCGCAAAGATCATCAAGGTATATATATCTCAACCCTATTTTGCCCGGATTAAAAGTTGTCATTTTGGGCATTTCGAGTTTATGGTTGTTGTTTTCGATCCGGCCGTTGGATTGTATTTTTGACTGTATTTTTAGAATGTACTCAGAAAATGGAGAAGTTTGATATATATATATATTGTGTTGTTTGGTAATCGGCACGAAAATCGAGATCAGACGGTCGAAATTTTGTCTCGTTTTGTGTGCCACTGTCCGATGTGGGCTCGGACCCGAATTGGACAAGTTATATGTCTAACCTAGCTATTTTAGATGCTAGGAATTCAGTGAAGAGGTCCATTTGTAGAATTGAAGCTCCAGTGAGAAGTTAGTTTTTCGCAAGAGGACGATCGAGGGCTTGAAATTTGTTCCTGACCCTCCAGGCGATCGTCAACGATACCTTGAGGATTAAATAGCGCGGTATTGCTGTTCGAGCGAGGTAGGGATTCAATTACCTGTGTTTTATATCGTTGTCGAATAAAACTTATTTTCTGCAACATATGAGAATAAATGTGATTTTTAGTTTCTCGAATGTCTGTGATGGGAATTGGTTGTATGCGATATATATTGTATTGCTCTGGGAATTTTCTGAGTACAGGTTATTTTGGGTATATTAAAAATAGGGTCGTTATACTGTCCGTTTTCCTATAAAACTTAGTATGCTGATTTTAATGAAAATCCCGAGTATAGTTATTTTCACACTTCAGTTCCGTATTGCACGTATCATAGGATCATACATGAGCACCGTGTTAGCATTGTGGGTCTACAGTATGACGTTGCGTGCCACACCATCGGTGAAAGTCCGTAAACTCATGCCAGGTCTGGTTACTTCTGATTACCTCCCCATTTGGCAGGTGTAGGCAATTCGGTTACCCATCCAAGTTTAGTAGGTGACACATAGGTATCCCCTCCGGATATGGGCTTAGGTATCAGGCAGGCTATTAGGGTACACTTAGTGCCTTCATCCTGGGTTTCTACAGATGAGAGAATGTGAGCTCATGGGTATGGGTTGATTATACTGTTTTTTATATATATATAGATTTCTGATTTGGATTTTATATATATATATATATGAATGTTTTGGACTAAACTAACCATACAGGAATTCTCCATCACTAAAATATTTTCGATCGAGGTAATTGTTTTTCCTATTAGGTATTTTATGCTCACCCCCCCTACCTTCCTCCTCAAGTGGTGTCCAGAGCGATCTTGGTGATCAAGATGAGTAAGAGGTCATCTGGATTGCAGTTCGTCTCTTATAATGCTAGGAGTTTGTTGTCATAGTCTTTGGACTATTTGGATTTTGTGTTAGCATTGAACCAAGATTACTGCTTTCTATTTTGTCTGTGAACTTATGTATGTCATTCTGATGTTTGACTTTTTGGTGAATAATGATGATGCTGGGTTTTATATTTAATTTCGTATTTTTAAATAATTGTTTAATCTATGTTTAATAGTGTATACAAACTGTGAGAGTGGTACACGGGATGGAATTCCGATTACTTTACTTAAATAGATCATTTTTATAAAAATTAGAACTTTTGACACTTCTCAAATAAATTAAGAAATTTTTCACCTTTATGAAATTCTCCTTCCGCCACTAGCCCGGGTTTTAGGTCGTGACAAGTATAATTTATATTTTTTGAATGAAAATGATATTTTATTCGTTACTTAAATATTTCAATACAGTAATTACTTCGATTAAAACAAAAAAAAAAAACTAGAATCACAAATAAACCATAACTGTACCATAAATAATCAGACAAATTATTATATTCACAACTACTGATCAGAGTGAGGGTGGGAATACTAACAATGGAGCCACCACTAAAGTTGGCTGTTTTGATATATATAGCGACGGATCTTTTACAGAAATAGATCTGAACTTTGGCGGCATAAATAAAATATTTGTATATTTGGAGCCAAAAGTTTCAGATCGAAAAAATTATAACCATATGAAACTATACAAAAATGAAGAAAAACAAAAAACAAAAACAATTCATACAGATATAGAATAGAATTTGGTAGGGCATAGAAACCATTGATCTATNGTATATTTGACTGTATTTTTAGAATGTACTCGGAAAATGGAGAAGTTTGATATATATATATATATATGATATATATATATATATATTATGTTGTTTGGTAATCGGCACAAAAATCGAGATCAGATGGTCGAAATTTTGCCTCGTTTTGTGTGCCACTGTCCGGTGTGGGCTCAGACTCGAATTGGACAAGTTATATGTCTAACCTAGCTATTTTAGATGCTGGGAATTCAGTGAATAGGTCCATTTGTGGAATTGAAGCTCCAGTGAGAAGTTGGTTTTTCGCAAGAGGACGATCGAGGGCTTGAAATTTGTTCCTGACCCTCCGGGCGATCGTCAACGATACCTTGAGGATTAAATAGCACGGTATTACTGTTCGAGCGAGGTAGGGATTCAATTACCTGTGTTTTATATTGTTGTCGAATAAAACTTATTTTCTGCAACATATGAGAATAAATGTGATTTTTGGTTTCTCGAATGTCTGTGATGGGAATTGGTTGTATGCGATATATATTGTATTGCTCTGGGAATTTTCTGAGTACAGGTTATTTTAGGTATATTAAAAATAGGGTCGTTATGCTGTCCGTTTTCCTATAAAACTTAGTATGCTGATTTTAATGAAAAACCCGAGCATAGTTATTTTCTCACTTCAGTTCCGTATTGCACGTATCATAGGATCATACATGAGCATCATGTTAGCATTGTGGGTCTACAGTGTGGCGTTACGTGCCACACTATCGGTGAAAGTCCGTAAACTCATGCCAGGTCTGGTTACTTCTGATTACCTCCCCATTTGGCAGGTGTAGGCAATTCGGTTACCTCTCCAAGTTTAGTAGGTGACACATAGGTATCCCCTCCGGATATGGGCTTAGGTATCAGGCAGGCTGTTAGGGTACACTTAGTGCCTTCATCCTGAGTTTCTACAGATGAGAGAATGTGAGCTCATGGGTATGGGTTGATTATACTGTTTTATATATATATATAGATTTCTGATTTGGATTATATATATATATATATATATATGAATGTTTTGGACTAAACTAACCATACAGGAATTCTCTATCACTAAAATATTTTCGATCGAGGTAATTGTTTTTCCTATTAGGTATTTTATGCTCACCCTCCCTACCTTCCTCCTCAAGTGGTGTCCAGAGCGATCTTGGTGATCAAGAGGAGTAAGAGGTCATCTGGATTGCAGTTCGTCTCTTATAATGCTAGGAGTTTGTTGTCATAGTCTTTGGACTATTTGGATTTTGTATTAGCATTGAACCAAGATTACTGCTTTCTATTTTGTCTGTGAACTTATGTATGTCATTCTGATGTTTGACTTTTTGGTGAATGATGATGATACTGGGTTTTATATTTAATTTCGTATTTTTAAATAATTGTTTAATCCATGTTTAATACTGTATACAAACTGTGAGAGTGGTACACGGGATGAAATTCCAATTACTTTACTTAAATAGATCATTTTTATAAAAATTAGAACTTTTGACACTTTTCAAATAAATTAAAAAAAATTTCACCTTTATGAAATTCCCCTTCCGCCATTAGCCCGGGTTTTAGGTCGTGACAAGTATAATTTATATTTTTTGAATGAAAATGATATTTTATTCGTTACTTAAATATTTCAATACAGTAATTACTTCGATTAAAACAAAAAAAAAAACTAGAATAACAAATAAACCATAACTGTACCATAAATAATCAGACAAATTATTATATTCACAACTACTGATCAGAGTGAGGGTGGGAATACTAACAACAGAGCCACCACTAAAGTTGGCTGTTTTATCAGAGTGAGGGTGGGAATACTAACAACAGAGCCACCACTAAAGTTGGCTGTTTTGATATATATAGCGACGGATCTTTTACAGAAATAGATCTAATCTTTGGCGGCATAAATAAAATATTTGTATATTTGGAGCCAAAAGTTTCAGATCGAAAAAATTACAACCATATGAAACTATACAAAAATGAAGAAAAACAAAAAACAAAAACAATTCATACAGATATAGAATAGAATTTGGTAGGGCATAGAAACCATTGNATGTTATTCTTGGATATATTAAAATAAGGTCGTTATGCTATCTATTTTTCTATAACGCTTAATATGTCTATTTTATTAAAAAAACCAGAGTATAACTATTTTCACGCTTCAGTTTTATATTACACATGTCATAGGATCACATATGAGCATTGTGTACCCCACCATCGGAATAGAGTCCGTAAACTCGTGCGAGGTTTGATTTCTTTGATTACCTCTCTATTTAGCAGGCATAGACAATATAATTGCCCCTCTAGATTTGATAAGTGACACATGACCGTGTCCCCTCCAGGCATGGGCTTAGGTATCATATAGGTTATTCAGTACACTTAGTGTCATTGTCCTAAGTTTTCATTGATGAGAGGATGTGAGCTCATAGATATGGGTTAAGTTGTGTCATGTACTTATGAATTGAATGATTTCGACTATATTGTTTTATATACATATGGATTGCTGATTATGAACTATTATATATATATATATGTGTGTGTTTTGGATTAAATTAATCATGCATGAACTTTTCATCACTAAAATAATTTCAATCGAGGTAACTGCTTTCTAATTGGATATTTTATGCTCACCTCCTACTTTTCTTTCTCAGGTGGTGTTTAGTACGACTTAGGTAATCAAGAGGATTAGAGGCCATCTTTAATTGTAATTTGTTGTCTTGATAATACTAGAAACTTGTTATTTGCATTGGATTATTGGATTTTGATTTAGCATTGAACCAGAATTATTACTTTCAACTATGTCTGTGAACTTACTACTTTGGTATTTGATACTTGTTGTAGATGATAATAATGCTTGAACTCAAATTTGAATTATGTTTTCTGGTTATTATTCAATCTATGTTTAATGGTATATACGAACTATGAGAGAAGTTCATGTGATGAAATTCTAAATATTTTATTTAAATGGACCGTTTATAAAATTGAAATTTTTAAGACCTTTTTAAAATAAATCAAGAAATTTCTCGTCTCTATGAAATTCTCTTTGTGCCATGTGCCCGGGTCATCTGTCGTGATATTATATATATATATATATATATAAAATTACTCGTGTATATAAGATTAAAAAAGAAAATAAAAATCATAATGGGTTACCTATCGAATTTCGTCGTTCAATTGAGAGGCGTACACCTTCAAAAAAAATTATTTATTTATTCTTTTTAGTTTTGAAAAGAAACAATAACCTTCAGTAACAGAAAAGAAATATGATACCTGAGAAATAATTAAGCACATGTAGCCATGCAAATTAAAGGGAAACTTTAAAACCAGAGAGTAAAGACATCACATGAATCATGATCCTTTCCTAGCTAGACAGTAGTATTATTGTGAAATCCCACATCGGCTGGAAAGGGAAACGAAGCACTCTTTATAAGGGTGTGGATACCTTTCCCTATCAGACGCGTTTTGAAAACCGTGAGCTGCGGAGGGCGGTTTGGTCCAAGTGGCAAAGCGGACAATATCTGCTAGCGGGATTCTTGGGCTGTTACAGATGGTATCAGAGCCGGTTCCCGAGTCGATGGTCAGCGGGGACGCTGAACCCTTAAGGGGGGGATTGTGAAATCCCACATCGGCTGGAAAGGGGAACGAAACACTCTTTATAAGGGTGTGGATACCTTTCCCTATCAGACGCGTTTTGAAAACCGTGAGCTGCGGAGGGCGGTTTGGTCCAAGTGGCAAAGCGGACAATATCTGCTAGCGGGATTCTTGGACTGTTACAATTATTGAGCCACATAATTAATACAGGGAAAGCAATCAACGTGCACAAATTAATCTAATTATGCATGAATATATAATGCATGCATATGTGTGTGTGTGTGTGTGCATGTTTATTTTGATGATGAGAAGGCTTTTAATTTTGAGACAAATTCATCAATGTTCTTGTCGGAACTGCCACCTTCACAGATCGCCTGAAGAGCCACATTCCTCCATTTCTTAGCATTGTTTCTCATTTCTGTGCTTCTCTTCCCGTCCATCACTTCCCTTATGCGCAACTCAATCTCATCCCTTCCCACAATCCCACTCTCATCATCCACCTTCACTCTCACCCCTACCTTCCATAAGTCCTCCACGAGTTTGGCGTCCGTGGGTTGGTCCGTCCATTGTGGCATTCCAACCATTGGCACAGCCAAGCTCAGAGCCTCAATCGTTGAATTCCATCCACAATGTGTGAAAAAGCATCCGATCGCCGGGTGTGACAGGATCTCCACTTGGGGACCCCATTTCACTATTAACCCTTTCTCACCTGCCTCTTTTGCCAACTTGGGAGGGAGCTTTGCCTCTTCGGTTTCCCTTACAACCCATAAGAAGTTAAAGTTGGTGGCTTTGAATCCTAATGCGAGCTCCTCCATTTGCTTGACGCTTAAGTTGGCCATGCTACCGAAGGAAACAAACACAACAGATCCTCTAGGCTTACTATTGAGCCAGTTGTTGATGGTAACAGAGGTGTGATCTGATGTAAAGAGATTAAGGCCATAATCAATGTCATCTTTTATGCGGTTATCTAAGTAGATAGATGGAATTGTTGGCCCGATCGTCAACAAGGGACAGACTTTGGACATTGAATCCACCACCTGTACTTTTTTCCATAAAAACATAATGCAACTTAAGCAACTTATAAATTATATTGATGATTTTAATCAATAAACTAAATTCTACAAGAAATCAAATATGAGTTTAGTCTCTATAATATAGTAATAAAATACAACATATATAGCACTAGTGTTAAAATGCTGATAAATTAAGCAAATTGATTTGTAGATGAGTATAAAGTGCTCTGGTAGACTTTCTTAGATAAAATAATGAAGGCATTATTACCTTTTCCTCTAATTCATAGACGGTATTGACGAGGACGAAATCGGCCTTGTCCGCATTACAGAATTGGGTGAGTACCATCTCAAAGTAGGCTGGATATGAACCCACCACGCCGATGAAGGACGGCATGTCACGAAGCTGCTCCAGACACTCCAATCCTTCAACCTGGATGGGGAACGAATCCGTGGAGAAGGGGACCGTCATCAGGCGGTGGTGCACGCAATAGTAGATGTAGTTAACAGTGCATGCCTGAGTGAAAAACGCGGCTCCAGCTATCCCAAACTGCTTGGCTACATCCAAAGCCCATGGTAGAAATGCGTCGTAGACTATGCAATCAATGGGGTGTGGGGAGTTGTTGTTGTGCCTTGAGATGAGCTCGGCAAGGGTTTTGGATCCGAAAGCTTCTAAGCGTTCGAGGTAGTCAGCGACGCTTTTGGCGTGGGTGAAGCCGCCCTCGTCGAAGCCGTCGGATATGGTGTCGAGCTGGACAGAGGCGGATGGCTGGGGCTTCATGGTTTTGGAGATGAAGACGGTGGTGGCAAAGGTGGTTTTGACTCCTCCCTTGGAAGCCAAGCGCTTGCAGAAGTTGAGCATAGGGTTAACATGGCCTTGACTTGGATAAGGAAGGGCTAAGACATGGACTATTCTACCCGCTTCGTTTTCCATCATGATGTATATATTTCTACTAATAGTTCTTATTTTCGATCTATACAGTATTGTCTCTGCAGTGCAGCATATATATCCTAGGCCTAGCAATAAGCAATAATGGGATTGGGGGATTATAACCAAAGGCTAGCTTACTGCATATATATGCCAAATTAAAGGTCAAATTCATTAAATATAATAACTATATATACTGTATCACTTTCTGAAATATAATATAGACATGAATATTTGACGTCATTGCATATTATATATATATGGTTTGTTGTGCAAATCACGCAAAATATCTCAGGATATTTAAATAGATATATAAAGCAAGATATATATATATATATATTATAATAAGACTGATCAAGGAGAAGACTTAGTTTTGAGATCCATTAATTATTGTTCGGAGATGCATTAAATCCTAAACCCAACAGCTTGAAGATCTCAAAGGGAGAAGCAAGGCAGATGATATCAAAAAAAAATGAGAGACTTTGTTTGCTGGATGCATCTCATAGAAGACATTATAAAATTCAAGAACCCGGATATCTTCTGGCCGAGAGAGAGAGAGAGAGAGAGAGAGAGTCAAATATATAGCAAGGATGCCAAGATGAGATTCAGCAAATTCATTGTATTAATAAATTGTTGTGAACATAAAACATGCGAGCCATTGAGGGACTAATGATACTTAATTGGGATTTGGACACTTACATCGGCGGTGGATTCGTGATGTTTCAATTGGGCCAAGGATCCCATATATCTCCTTAGGGAAATTGACCTGTTGACTTTTTAAGTTCATTTTTTTTTTAATGACATTTTTAATATTCTCTAAAAATAAAATATCCTCGGATAAATAGGAATCAATTATTAGAGAGTGAGAAAGAAACCAATCGAAAGACAAACAAAGAGATAGGAGGGTAGCAACAATGGCGATGAAGGCTACAAGAAAATCTGGTTCTAAAAATTGTTGAGCACAAACGAAGGTGATATGCTAGTCAATATGTTCCTTTCGTTAAGATTATCAATTAGGTTTTCTTAATAGTTGATCATTATCATTTTTTGGGAGGATTTTTTTACTCCAACTCTAGTAACACGAGAACTCACTGCTCTGGCAGGAAAATGACAAGATCTGAGCCGAGAACATGTTGATCTGAGATGCCATGACAACCCAACAATCATTGGAGATATTAATCGAAGAGCAACATCGCAGGACTGAGAACGCCTAACTCAAAGATGAGCTTGAGATAGCTTGCGCTCTCTCAGGAAATTTCTAGGCCGACTCATTTCGGCCTTAGCTACGTCGACGATGGCTCCTCCATTACTGAGTTTGGCTCTGAAACTCGGAGTTAGGAGCAGTGGCTTTGATGGGTTGAATACAGTCTCTACAATAATGACCGATTTCGGAATTTGGTCGAACACTTTGCCGGATCTTTCACCTTCCCTTGGTATCCATGGACTATGTAACAATATTCAATTTGTCTTAGTTTTTCTACTAGAATTATTTGAAATTTTTGTTTAATAATTTATTTGTTTTGGCCATTTGATATTCATAGAATCATTGGGTGGAGATGTTTTCTTGCATGATAGCTATAACCTCCACCAGTGATGTGAACTCTAATGGCATGAGAGGAACAATAACTGGTGCATTTCAGCTAGTAAGTACTTAGAAAATTAAATATGGTTTTTTTTCTTTTTTTTTTTTCCTTTCATGAAATCAATTGAATAATTAATTTATAACAATATTTTAGATGCACACTAAACTCCAAGTCCTCTCTCATTTAGATCTGGTTCATGAAGTGAACTGCTTTGAATCTGCAAGTATCATGCCCAGGGGGTTTGGATTATTTTACAACTTATTTTGCAGCATATTGTTGTGTGTTTTTAGGAATTATTTTGGAATTAATTTGTGACTAATAATGAAATTTGAGACTAATTTTTGTGTGTTTTGTGGTGGTAGATCGATTTATGACAATAATAGTTTTGTGTATATTAAATTGTCACAAATTTTGTGTTTTTGGATTTTGGACTAAATTAGTGAGTACTAATGGATTTTTGGACTATTTTTGGTGTATTTTATGGTTTTGGATTAATTTATGATAATGATAACTTTATATATATTTTAAATCATCACAAATTGTGTGACTTTAAATTATAGATCATGAGAATATTTTATATAAAAAGTGTAAATTCTTGAATTATTACAAATTATATGACTATCAAGAATTGTGTGATTACAGGTAACACAAATATGAGTATTAATAAATACAATGACATAATTTTTATTGTAAAATTAGATTTGAGTTTGGAAAATATCATCAAGCCATTGTTATCCAATAAGAAAGGCTTATTTTGCTTTTGTGAGATATGCACAAATTTTGTAACTTGCATTCACAAATCAGGGTTATATGGTATAAAATTATGGTTATTGTGAATTGTTTTAGGTATCACATATATGATTACTAATAAATAAAATGCATTATTTTTTCTTGTAAAATTATATTTATGTTAGACAACAAATGTTAGTAAGCCATTATTAGCCAATTGGGCCTATTTATCTTTTTTTTTTATAAAGTTAGCACAAATTTTGTGACTCTGAGTCATAAATTACAATAATAGGGTCTCATAATATTCGTAATGATGTGAAATACAGTATGACCAAGAGTCACAAAATTATGACCATAAGCTGTATATTTAGAAGATAAAATTTCAGATAACAATATAAAAATAGTGTGATAAAGAGTCACAAAATTATGACCACAAGCTACATTTAAGAGAGAAAATATGTGATAACAATATAAAACATATTGTGACTAAAAGCCACAAAATTATGACTACGAATTGTATGTTTTGGAGGGAAAATTTGGGGTAACGACATAATATCCATTGTGACCAATAACTACAAAATCGTGATCACGAGCTGTACGTTTATGATGGAAAATTTAGAAAAAAAACTAGGAAAGGGGAGGAAAATACTCTCCTAAAAAGCAAAAAATGGTAGAAATATGGTTTTAGAATGTTTATTTTTTCTCTCTCCAAAATTAACTTAAAAAGTCATTAGTTTGAACCATAAATGTCAATATGACAAAGTGAACTGAAAAAGTCAATTTAGTCCGAATTTGATCTACTGACGTCAATTTCCCATCTCTTTATAATATAATGAGAAATTTACGCCTATTACTCCTTTTTAAAACTTTTTTCATAAATATTCGTTTTTAATTTTTTTTTTTCAAAAATACATATTTTTATGGTTTATATTTCATATGTAAAATATGAGTGGTCCACATTTATAATATAAAATTTATTTATGAAGTACATATTTCATATGCAAAATATGAATGATTTATATTTTAAAATTTATGCTAATTTTTAGTGTAATTTTTATTCATGAAAAGATATACCGGAGTATATATTTTATGTGTAAAATAGTAGTAGTCTATATTTCTCTAAAAAATATATAAAAATAGATATGAATGAAATAAAAGTAGAAATGGATATTTATAAAAATATGGTTTTAAAAACATGTATTTACAAACTTTTCCCTAATATAATTTATAAAGATGGGCTCAACCGTCTCTGCCATTCCCTCGTATGGGTTCATACCAAAAGCCCAAGTAGCCTAATGGAAATAGACAAGTGAGGCACTCAGCTTGTAAATGGGATTTGGGGGTCTGACATCTGCATTATTAGAGTTAAATCTGGTCAGTTTGGTAGAACTAATTAAATTCTAAGTAAAACTTAGACTTGCTGAAAGAAAAATTAATTATAGTGTAAAATAACTGTATATTTAGTAAATTTTAATTGTTAAGTGTTGTACTTAAAATAATTGTATTAAAATATTTAATAAATTTTATGACTGAATTGTGATACAAATATAAAATGATCAAAATAACTATCATTATACAATTATACATATTTATAGAAGAGACTTATTAATATTTTTTTACAATTATGTATATTCGTACATAATAAACATATTAATACTTTTTTAAAAAAATTGATATGAAAATAAACTCACTTAAATTTACTTTATTTTTATTTGAATTTAAAATTCCAATAAAGAATCACTTTGGTTACTTCAAAATAACTAACATGAAAAGTATTTTAGTCAATTATGATTTAAATATATTAATACTTTTTAAAAAAATAATATGAAAATAAACTCAATTAAATATTTAGCATTTTTGTTTTAAGTAAAAGTATTTTAGCCATTATAATTTATTCATTAAAAAATACTACAAATTCTTGTATAATCTAAAAGTTAAAATTTCCTTAAATCATTTTAGCTTTTGCAACTTTGTTAAAAATTATATCTAATTTTTAAATTTTTATCAAATATTTTTTGACCCACGTTATTCAAAAAATACTTTTAACTTATTAAAAAACTAAACCAATGTGCAGCTAATTAGGTCAAGTTGTACTTGTACACAAAGGCCATGAATAATGTGAAACAATGCTAAGAATTCTGCATTTATTTGAAAGCATCAATACTTTTACGAATTTAGTATTGCATTTGCTAAAATTAGGAAGATAAATGTTTATAAATGTAGTAATCCACATTATGGTATGCGACCTATATATATCACCTATCATGTCATAACTCATAAGTCATTAAAAAAAAAAAAAAACGTTTATTAACCTTATCCAAAATCATCACTAAGCCTTTTTCCTTTCAGAAAAAAAAAAAAAAAAACAAAAACAAACCATCACTAAGCATTAAGCATAAGATTACAAATGGTTATTTTAAAAAATAATAATCTTAAACATATTGTCCTTAAAAAATGATGCGAAAAACTAAAAAAGGTTGAGGCAAAGAAAAATAGAATCCCCTATTTTCTGAAATTACGAAATTTGGCTGAATATTCGATGCACTTGTGCTCTCTTTATTGGGACCAAATCTTTTGGGAAAATATTTCAATAGATGCAAAAGAACAAAGACATAAGATGAACAAAGCTTGGATAAATAAATTGAGTGAACCGACAACAAAGACAGAGAGAAACTCACCTGATTAATTTTATACAGGAATACTAACATGTTCCAACTAATACTTGAAAAAAAAAAATAGACTATCTAGAAAATATTTTTATTAGCAATATTATACTTCGCCCTAGAATTTATTATAGTGATGACTACTAATTTCTTGAGAGTAAGAGGATTACGACAATTTTTGATCCCGAGAACGTATTGGCAATGATAATACTGGATCACTGGAATCTTGACTTAAGAATGATAATAGACATTAAACATTTGGTAGCTAAGCTAATTCATAAGACAACTACGAAATCATCTAACTCGGGAGAAGTTTCTAGGCGGTAATGGACGAATTAAGCAGTGAATACAGTTCTATGCTTTTACATGATTTGCAAAGGAACGGAAAAAAAAAAAAAAAAA
>JXTB01000307.1:351891-369843 GCA_002914805.1 Parasponia andersonii | reverse complement strand
AAAATCCTGTGAGTGCAAGTTGCAAAGTTGTTGTCAAGCAGGTCATTTTAGGCATGAAGTTTAGACGTAATAGGTAGTTTAAAAGCTCAATCTTTTTCAATGGCAAAGCTGTAAAGGAAGGAATTGACAAAACTATCTCTCCGTCATCAAGGAATAATAGTATAATTAGTCCAAAACACAAAATTGGCTGCATTTGCACAACTTGGGAGTCAACTTGGGATATGTGGACCAACTTTTCCTTTTTCCTTTTAAGGAAAATACTTTCATCAATAGGGTTATCTGAAAAAAAAAAAAATTACCATAAAGTATAGTATTTCTATAAATTTAATCCTATATTTTTGGTTTGAGCTAAATTACATCTTCATATTTTAATTTTTTTGCAAATTTATACCTATTGCATATAAATTGACCAACAAAAATACATAATTTGAATTAAAGATATTTTATTTTTATTGATTAACACAAAAAAATATTGAAAATAACTTAAAACAGTTAGCATAAATCACCTAATTTGTACATACAATGTACAAATTTATAAAAATTTGAAATATAATTTATAAAAATTTGAAATATAGAAGTATAATTTTATACAAATCAAAATACAAGGTTAAAATTGCAGAAAGATCGTATTAAGTTCCACTCTTCCCCCCTCCCCTTTTTTTTGCAGTTATTCCTTCAATAATAATAGAAATATAGTATAATACCCATTAAAGAGCTTAGATATAAAGTATCACATTTAAACTAGACATATTTAATAAACAAATTAAGATCAAATGAGGAATTTTATGCATTAGAATCCTCGCAAAATCGATTTAGAATAAGAAAAATCATATGGATAATCATTGTTGTATGCTTTAATATAGCTCTCCACTTTTATTAGCTCGTTATGATTTTTCACTCAGCATCTATTGTTAGTATCTCTTAGTTCAAATCCAGATGTCATCAAAGGGCAAATACCATTATGAAAACTATCCAGATTTGAGTAAAAATAAAATATATACAGATCTAGATAATAATCATATTAAAAGGATCAAAAATATAAGATTTTCCTAAAATCATTATATATCTAGATCTATGTGAACTAAAACGACAAAAAAAAATACTGCAGATTAAGATTTGTGTGGACTAAAACTATCACAGATCTAGGTTTAGATAGTATTATGACTTCCTGAATGGAAGGATTATTTAAAGACACAATAGAAAATAAGAAAGAAAAAAATGAAAAATGTAACTTCCCACCGGGGATAAAGATCCAATAGATATCCTTTTCTGGCAAGTTAGAAAAAGAAAAAAAAAAAAAAAAGAAGAAGAGAGAATAGAATTCATTGGAGGAATAACATTGTTGTGGACCAACTGTTTTAACTGGGTTAGCTATACACTTATCACTGAAGGAATATTTCTCTTCCTCCTTAAGCACAAGTTCTACACTCCCAAGTTTTAGTTGGACAATTTTTTAACATTTTGTTGACAACTTTTGGTCTTAGTAGTCAACTTGTAATAAGTTCTTAGGTCATATTTATTAATCTCTAATAAAAAATGGAAATTAAGAAAGTGTTTATCTTTGCTCTCCATTGTTAGGGAATAATCTCCCTAATAGACACACAATAGTGGAAGTGATAGAATAAATGTGAAAAATAATGCCGAAATAAAATAAACATGACACATAAATTAGCGTGGTTCATCAAATTGGCTACGTCTACGGAACTACTGTTGATTTTCACTATTGGGAGAAAAATAATCTTTACAAGTGTTTCCCCTTAACACTCTCAACTCGTATTCCAGACCCCGAATACACCCAAGAGAGAAACTGTATTTTTCTCTAACTATTAAGAATAAAATCTTTCTATTTTACTCTCACTATAATTGGTGTTTCTCACTTCTTTGAAATGATAAATAATGAGAGATAAGGACCATATTTATAGTCGAGGCTCCTCCAAATTTTACACATTTTCCTCTCAAAGTTTCCTAATATATCACACTTATCACACACAGTTTGTACATGTTTTATTTTTCTTTTCTTTTACCGTGTATGATATGCAAACCGTGTTTTGCATACACGGTTAATACACTGAGCATTTAATGCTCACTAACAATCACCCACTTGAAGACTTGATTCCAATCATTTCTTCACATTCGATTAATGCAGCAGCTCATCTCTCTCTTTTTCATGCTTACAAGCCAACTGAAGCTGAACATAGCTTCAGTTTATCAATGGTCACTGTCTTAGTTAACACATCCGCTGGGTTCTTGCTTCCTGGAATTTTCTCTAGCACTAAGACTCCATCTTCTAAAGCTGAGCGCATTAAGTGATACCGAACCTATATATGCTTTGTCCGAGCATGATATACAGGGTTCTTCGCAAGATGAATAGCACTTTGACTGTCACAATGCAAAGTGTTCTTCCCATAATTCTGACCCAGTTCCTCCAAGAAGCTTTGCAACCAGATCAACTCTTTGCTTGCTTATATCACAGTAACATACTCTGCTTCAGTAGTAAATAGAGCGACAATCTTTTGTAGCTTTGAGACCCAGCTAACAGTTGTACCACCTAATGTAAATACATATCCAGTAGTACTATTCCTACCGTCTACATCACCAGCCATGTCAGTATCCACATAGCCTTGTAAACCCAGATCTGACTTTCTGAAATACAAGGCCATATTGCTGGTACCTCTCAAGTACCTGAGAATCCACTTTACCACTTCCCAGTGTTGTTTTCCTAGATTGCTCATGTATCAGCTCACAACCCCCACTATATGTGCTATATCTGGTCTTGTACACACCATGGCATATATAAGGCTGCCAATAGCAGAAGAATATGGCACCTTGGCCATGTGAACTCGTTCTTGCTCTGTTGAGAGTGATTGCTCCTTGGTTAGTTTGAAGTGACTAGCCAAAGGAATACTTACAGGCTTTGCATTATCCATGTTAAATCTGCTAAGCACCTTCTACACATACTCCTCTTGAGATAGCTTCAAACTCTCTTTCACCTTGTCTCTAGAAATCCACATCCTAAGGATTTGCTTTGCAGCTCCTAAATTCTTCATAGAAAACTCCATTGACAATTTTTTCTTGAGCTTATCGATTTCTTCCATATTAACTCCAGCAATTAACATATCATCTACATATAGAAGTAGAATAATAGAGGAATTGTCAAATCTCTTCACGTAACAGCAATGATCTGCCTAGCACTATAAGTAACTATTGTTACTCATAAATGCATCGAACTTCTTATATCATTGTCTTGGAGCTTGTTTCAGGCCATACAGGCTCTTCTGAAGTTTGCACACTATTTTCTCTTTCCCTTATACTTCAAAACCTTATGGCTACTTCATGTAAATTTCTTTTTCCAGGTCACCATGAAGAAATGTCGTCTTGATATCTAATTGCTCTAGATGCAAGTCTTCTTTAGCCACCAACCCAAGTACTATTCTGATAGTGGTCAATTTGACCACTGGAGAGAAAATCTCGGTGTAGTCGATGCCTTCTTTCTGTTGAAAGCCTTTGACAACAAATCTTGCTTTGTACCGCTTGCTACTATCATGTTCTTCTTTTATTCGGTACACCCACTTGTTATGTAATGCCTTCTTTCCTTCTGGTAATTCGGCCAGTTCCCATGTCTGATTAGACGCCAGTGACTCCATCTCATCTTTCATGGCTAACTCCCACTTGGTTGACTCATTATTTTGCACTGCTTCTTTATAAGTCTCTAGCTCGCCTTTATCAGTCAACAAAATGTAATGCAGTGCTAGAGAATATCTCTGAGGAGGTCGAATTATTCTAAAAGATCTTCTGAGTTCACCCACTGGGGTCTGCGGGTCTGCTGCTAGTGCTACAGCTTCTTGATCTTTTTCGCCATCATTAATCTTCATTTCATCTATTAGGATCTCATTCAATGGTATTACCCTAACTTTTTTAACTTCAGGACATGCATTATCAGCTCCAGTCCCTAATCTGTCATTGTACATCACCTCCTCGTTGAATTTGATATCCCTGCTTCTGATGATCTTTCGATTTTGGTCATCCCAAAAACGATAAACAAACTCAGCATCACTATTACCAATAAAGAAAAATATTTTAGACTTGGGATCAAGTTTACTTCTATTGGCAGGGTCTATATGAACATAAGATAGACAGCCAAATACTTTCAGAAAAGAAAGATTTACCTCTTTACCGCTCCAGACCTCCTCTGGTATTCTGCAATCCAATGGTACTGACGGCCCTCTATTGATAAGATATGCAGTAGTGTTAACTACATCGGCCCAGAATGTCTTTGACAACCCCACGTGTAATCTCATACTCCTTGCACGTTCATTTAGTGTTCTGTTTATTCTTTCAGCAACACCATTCTGTTGAGATTTCTCTGGAATAGTTTTCTCGAACTTGATCCTATTAGTATCACAATATTTCTTGAAATCATCATCATCATATTCTCTCCCATTATCAGACCGCAAGTATTTCACTTTCAGATTAGTTTTATTCTCAACCATGTCTTTCCACTTTTTAAAGGTATCGTAAATATCAGATTTATTTTTCAGAAAATAAAACCATACCTTTCTGCTCGAATCGTCAATGAATGTCACATAGTATCTTGAGCCTCCAAGGGATGTCACAGGAGATGGCCCCTACACGTCTGTATGAACCAGCTCCAATTTTGCTGCTTTCGATTCTCTTCCACCTTTCGAAAAGCTTACCCTCTTTTGCTTGCTAAAGATATAGCTTTCGCACAGGTTATACTCAACTGACTTTAGCTTTGGTAGCTTTTCCTTTGACAGCATTATCTTCATTCTCTTTTCGCTCATATGCCCAAGTCTACAGTGCCATAGACTTGAATCAACACTAGCATTGATAGTCACCAATGTATCTCTATAATTGGAAGTTATGTAGAGAGTTCCAGATTTGTTTCCTCGAGCAACAACCATGGCTCCTTTGCCAACCTTCCACGAGCCACCAATAAATGTCACATTATGTTCTTCCTCATCAAGTTGTCCCACCGATATAAGGTTCTGCATCAATCTAGGTATATGCCTTACTTTATGGATTTTCCACACCAATCCGTTTGATATCTTCAGACAGATATCACCCATACCAACAATATCCAAAGGTTCTTCATCGGCTAGATAAACCTTTCCGTAATTACCAGCGGCATAATTCTCTAATACATCACGGTGTGCAGTGGTATGAAACGAAGCTCCAGAATCTAAGACTCAAGAGTCAATTGGATTATCTACAGATAATAGTAAAGCATCTTGTACCTCATCAATCACGACATTCGCATCATTTCTGCTGTTGTCTTTCCTTGGTGCTCTGCAATTCCTTTTTATGTAGCCAGTCTTGCCACAATTCTAGCATTCTGGTCTTCTTCCAGATCTGGATTTATCTCTACCATTCCTTGACTTGGACCTACCATGACCCCGGTTAGAATTCTTCTCGTTGCTCCTGCCCCTGTTCTCGAGATTTAGGGTAGAACTCGATGATGCGCTTTTACCCGAATCAATTCGGTGAATTTCTTCTGCCAAAATTTGGTCTCTAATATCATTGAATTGCAGCTTTCCTTTACATACAGAATTACTAACCGCAGCCCTCATTGATTCCTAGCTGTCTGGTAGAGACGCCAAAAGAATTAGAGCACGAACTTCATCGTCGAAATTAATTTTGACAGACGTCAACTGAGAAACGATTGTGTTGAACTCATTTATATGTGTTGCAACTGAAGCACCTTCTCCCATCTTTAAATAAAACAACTTTTTCATCAGATGTACCTTGTTATTTGTCGACAGTTTCTCGTACATGTCTGACAGGATGCTCATCATCTATGCTGTAATTTTTGCCTCCACCACATTTTGAGCAATGTTCTTTGTTAGCATTAATCGGATTACACCTAACACTTATCGATCAAGGAGTTACCAGTCGTCGTCCTCCATCTTCTCTAGTTTCTTCCTTGATAGAGGTTGATGCAATTTTTTACTATGCAGATAATCATTGATCTGCAATCTCCAGTACGAGAAGTTTGTACCATCGAACTTGTCAATTTCATGTCCTGATCCTTCACCTCCAGCCATCGCCTCACTAAAATATCGAACGAAGCTCTGATACTAGTTGTTAAGAAATAATCTCCCTAATAGACACACAATAGTAGAAGCGATAGAATAAATGTGAAAAATAATGCCGAAATAAAATAAACAGAACACAAATTAGCGTGGTCCACCAAATTGGCTACGTCCATGGAGCTGTTGTTGATTTTCACTATTAGGAGAAAAATAACCTTTACAAGTGTTTCCATTCAATACTCTCAACTCACACCCCAGATCCCGAATACACCCAAGAGAGAAATTATATTTTTCTCTAACTCTTAAGAATAAAATCTCTTTATTTTACTCTCACTATGCTTGGTGTTTCTCACTTCTCTAGGATGATAAACAATGAGAGATGAGGACCCTATTTATAGTTGAGGCTCTTCCAAACTTTACACATTTTCCTCTCAAAGTTTCCTAATATATCACATTTATCACACACGGTTTATACATATTTTATTTTTCTTTTCTTTTACCGTGTACGATATGCAAACCATGTTTTGCATACACGGTTAATACACTGGGTATTTAATGGTCACTAACACTCCATTTATGTATTTACTTATCTATTTGGAGTATGAAATTAGTCACACTTGTATTAAGTTATTAGGTCATGTTTATTGACCCCTAATAAAGAATAGAAATTAAGAAAGTATTTATCTTTGTTCTCTATTTATGTATTTATTTATCTATTTAGAGTATAAAATTTGAGAATCTATCGTATCGATAATTAAATGTTAAATATATGTTTTAAACTTTGGCTTAGTCTAGTTCTTCTATAAACTATTTCCCTTTTTCTTTTGCCCTTAAAGTATTACTTAGAGTTAAAACTCATTTAGAAAAATTAAGCAAAATGCACTTTATGAAGTTTACTTTTAATTTTATTGCAAAAGTATAATTGAACATGGTATTAAAAGTGATCAAGTGTGGTATTGAGCATGGTCGAATATTGTTAAGAAAGATTATTTTGTGAAGAAATTAAAAACATAAACTTTTTACTAAATTCTGTCTCGAAATGTCTATTTTGCTAAGGAGGTGCAACTAAGAAAATACGCAAAGAGCTCCAAATAAAAATTAAAGAAAGTATAACCCAGAAACTATTTTAAAGTTGCTTTCAAAAAAGTAAAACTATTTTAAAGTTGAGGAACATTTATGATACTTTTCATAACATAGAGACAAAATGAGACAATCTCATAAAAAGAGAAAAAGAAAGAAAGAAAAAAAAAAAACTCGAAGGGCAAATATGGAAATTGAGAACTGAATGCAGAGCTTGAAAAGGGTTTTTATATTTTATTTTCTAAATTTTGGGGAAGGGTTAATTGGAGTTGTATTGATTTTAACAACTAATTAAGTGGAGGGTTAAATTAGTGTTATAATTAAAAAGAAGAAAAAAAAAAAAAAAAGAATAAGTCGTGAAACGATAAGATGAGAAGTTGAAGAAAGAAGAGTGATAAAGTACGACAATCTTGGTCGTGTTGAGGGTTGAGGTGGACTTGAGCATTAAGTAAGAGACTGTTGGCCTGAGGCTGAGGCTGAGGCTGCCTGCCTTATTTGGTTTGTGGGCTTTCTAGCCTTAAGCCACACGTCTTCCTCTCACCACTAATTATACATATTACTCTTTCTTCCTTTTTTTTACCATTACTCTTACATTATAGCTAGCTTCATTGTTCATTACTGAGTACTATTCTCTCTCTCTCTCTCTCTCTCTCTCTCCTCTGCAACCTAACTACCACCATCGATGTAATCGAGTCTACTCATGTATGATATGATACGATATGTTATGATATGCTATATACATATATACATACATACACTCACACTTCCTC
Organism: Parasponia andersonii; assembly: GCA_002914805.1. Taxonomy (NCBI): domain Eukaryota; kingdom Viridiplantae; phylum Streptophyta; class Magnoliopsida; order Rosales; family Cannabaceae; genus Trema; species Trema andersonii. Next base: position 361,943 of record JXTB01000307.1, on the reverse strand, counting down.
CTGCAGACACACAGACAGGTATCTTTCTTCTTCTTCTTGGACACTTTTTTCGAAGTAAATTTACTGCCATTCTTTTCAAGTTTTATGCTTTTTTTTTTTAATTCCTCTTTCTATGGTTTCTGTATGTAAATAGTCTGTTTTCTTAAACAAGAACAAAGAACATAGTAACCCCCCAAAACAAAAAAACATATATATATATATATATATGTATGTATGTATGTATTACATTTTTTAATGGACTCTGGTGGGTTTCTTAGATATAATTAATCATAATTCATCCGAAAAATTAAAATTTTATATATCCTAAGGAAGATCTAGCAAGTCTCAATTTTATTTATTGTTTTTTATTTTTTTTTTTTTTTTGAAGAAGAAGAAGAAGAAGATTCGCTGTCTTATCCAGAGATGCAATCTCCATATTATATTTTAATTTCCAACCATTAAGATATTAATATTTCCATATTATTCATCGAAATTTCATACAATTGTTGCTATTTGCTAGTTACCTGCCTGCCAAAGTGAGTCATCTTTTCTTTTTTATTGTCAATAATGAGGCATATCTTATCCAGAATAACTGGGATAATTAGGATGTTAGTAATTATATGGCACTCTGACTCTGGCCTTTAGATAATGAGATTATACTTTATAGATATGCCCCTCCATAACTGCCTGTTGTGGATTCTTTGCTGATCCTGACCCCCCCAATCTCTTTATTAATTTCCCTTTTTTTTCCTTCTTATATTGAAATTTTCTTGTCAATTTGAAAAAGAGGAAAAAAAAAAAGAAAGGTGGTTTGTTTGATGCTAGACGTTTGCGTCGGCTTTCCCTGCTTTTCTCGTGATTTTTTGTGGAAAACAATTACTATCCAACTATTTAATCGGCGCTGCGTAGCCAACTCTCTGACTTTGGTCTTCATGTTATTTTTTCTTCTATTATTATTATAACATTACATTATGCTTTAGTTATTTTCCTTAAATTATTATGATCATCTTTAGCAGTTAAATCTATTCGTTTGTCCTTTCAAGACCAACTAATTTGAAGTATACTGTATACCAATACTGTATTGATCAAATATTAAACTTGGGATGGGTTTTAGAAGCAAGGAAGAAGAGACCTATGGCCATAATGTTGGGCATGCCAGAGTTGTCCCCCAAGCAACCTTTTCAATGGCCAAATTTCACATCTGGGATTTTGTCCTTGAATCTTTTCCTGTTCCATACTTTTTAAGTTTTTGCTTCCTTTATTTACAATTGTTTAACATTCCTTGCCGAATGAAATTTGATGTTCTGATGCAACCATAGAAGATATTGCATAACCAAATCTTTATATTTAGAGTTTGTTTCCCAAATATCTTTTCTTACATTAACTATTCCATGATGTACAGTGAAGGTAAATAGGGACCCTTATGACCTCATATAATTCGTGTTCTTCAACGCCACCAATATTTTTGCTAATTTTTTAATCTTCTAACCAAATTTAACTTTTTGTACAGATCTTCCATTTATAACTTGTATACCAATCATAGATAATCGACTATAGTTAATGGCTTCACCTGATCTTGTCACACCGTGGCCATCATCATCTGGTTATTCCTTCTCGGGATCTTTAGATATACGTTTAGAGGAAGCAAATCCAGCAGATATTTTACCTGCGCTGGAAGTTCCTACCTCGTCTATATCTTATAATTGTACCATTCCGAAGCCACCTCCTCTCCCGTGTAAAACCTTTACAAGAACCAAATATGCAAACACGTTTTTAGAGTGTTGCTCTGTCCCCAAGGAAACTGTGGACACATGGGACAAACTGTTCAATGAAGGACATGGTGCTGATGTCTATGTTATCACTGAGGATGAATCATATGTTCCAGCTCATTCTAGTATTCTGGTGAGTTGATCACATTTCCTGTCATTGTTATTACTGTAAAATTCAGAACAACAATGGATAGCACTGCTGGTGCTATTTGCAGTATTGCTAATTTAATTTTACGTCACTGTTATATTGGCAGGGTGCTGCATCACCAGTGCTGGAGAATTTGTTGCAGCAAACAAGAATTAAGAATGGTATGAGATACATTAAGATTCCTGGGGTACCTTACGATGCTGTCCGTCTATTCATACGTTTTCTTTACTCGTCCTGGTATGTTGACGTTATATATTTTATCAGAACCTCAGTTCTCTTTTACTTCTGAAGCGGCAATCCAAGCTACATCTTTTGAAGTTTGGTTCTTGTATGTGTGCAGCTATGAAAAGGAGGAGATGAAGAAGTTTGTTCTCCATCTGCTGGTTTTATCACACTCCTACATAGTTCCAGCACTTAAAAGAGTCTGCATATACTTTCTTGAGCAGGATTGGCTGACCAAGGAAAACATAGTAGATGTACTTCAGTTGGCAAGGAATTGTGATGCACCACGACTCTCCTTACTTTGTGTGCGTAGGGTTGTGAAAGACTTTAAGGCCATATCTTCAACCGAAGGTTGGAAAGTAATGAGGCGAGTTAGTCCTGCACTTGAACAGGAGCTACTTGAGTCTGTTGTTGAAGTAGATTCAGTAAGCCGGTTTCTCTTTCCTTCAAATATCGTTTTGTTATTTGCATTATCATAGATTGGAAAAACTCTATTATTTTTGTTTTCATAATATGATTTTTGAAGCTTATTTTGAATGGGAAGCCTGTAGACGGCATAGATTTGTACCAAGAAGGAAATTTTGGGGATCCCATATAGCTAGCTCTTTTTGTTTTCCCCTTTTTATTGACTAAAGAGGAACCTAAATAATTAGGCGTATATTCTATTTATGTCAGAAAAAGGAGGAGAGGTTGAAGAAAATGGAAGAGAGAAAAGTGTACTTGCAACTGAATGAGGCAATGGAAGCCCTCCTTCACATATGCAGGGACGGGTGTAGAACAATAGGGCCTCGTGACAAAGTCCTTAAAGGAAGCCAAGTTGCCTGTGGTTTTCCTGCTTGCAAAGGGCTTGAAACTCTAGTCCGCCATTTCTCCAGTTGTAAAACTCGGGTTCCTGGTGGTTGTGTGCACTGCAAGCGCATGTGGCAGCTTCTTGAGCTTCATTCTCGTATGTGTAATGAGCCTGATACATGCAAAGTCCCTCTGTGTCGGTAAGCATGAAACTTCGGCCTACCCATATTCGTTGGCATTGAACCAATACTTACTGTTTTGTTAGCTGATGGCTTTTAAGTTCTAAACCTTCAAATTTTCATTTGATGGAATCATTATGCACACAAATCAGAGACATGACTTGTGCTCCTCCTTAGTATTGGAATAATCCTACTTTAGTTAATCTACTGGCTCTGAGTGAAAGATGTAGGAATCTCTTAGAATTTTTTTTTTTCATTTGAGTAGTAACATTTTGCTTCGCCTTGTTTTCAGGTATTTCAAGGAAAAAATGCAGCAGCAGTGCAAGAAAGATGAGACCAAGTGGAAACTGTTGGTCAGCAAAGTAGTTGCAGCCAGGAATAGGTTGGGAGCATTTTCTGGTCAGCGCTCGGGTTTTATATGAGTTATGACCTGTATTTTGGCACATCTTGTTTATGAATAATGTTCATTTGCAAGATCCAGCTTTTTAAAAAGAAAATGTTCATTTGCAAAAAAAAAATATATCACAGGTTATATATTGTCTCGTTAGTTGTCTTTCTCATATTAACGAGGAAATAAACATGACATTGGACTAGAATGGAGGAATTAAAAAGTAATTGACTAGATAAAATAAACGTTATCACGACAGCTTAACTCCTGCCTTTAATTCTAAATTCCGCAAAAGACTTCTTTAGTTTCTCTCTCTCTCTCTCTCTCTCTCTCTCTCTCTCTAAAATAAAGTGATTTGAATAAATCAAAGAACTAGGAGTATTGATCACTCTTGAAAAATTCATTTCTTCCCTTAATTTCTTTACATGGGAAAAGTTTTCTGGATAATTTGATAAGAGAAAAAGTTCCATGTCCAAAAATAATCTTCTAAGCCGAAAAAAAAAAAAAAAAAAGGGAGCTTCGTAGTCATCCAGTATGTATGCCCGTTTGGTTCGCCTATTCTAACTAGAACATTTAAATAGATATAATAAAATGAGTTATAATTTGTATAGGGATATATGAACTGATAATGGAATGGTATGGTTTAATTCGAGCAGGAAACATTGAAATGTAATGTTCAATAACAACGGCGAGTGCATATCATTCAGAACGAACATGATAGCTGACCTAATGAGACAAGCGCATTTGATAGCAAAAAAACTACCTGTGGGACCCGTTCCCGAACCTTGTGCCACGAGGAAGGCCACGCAGATCGCACGTGATCTCACCATCGGCCTTTGGGCCGTCCGAGCTTAGGGCAGAACCCATCACTGATCCCAAACGGTCCAGCCAGTCAGACCCCAACCACGACAGCTGGGGGTCTGAGGCCCCAAGGGTCTGCTATCTGGGAACAGCGACCCTTATCTCAACAGTCAGAAGGGTCAGAAGCCCCAAGGTCCCCATCACTGACCCCAGACGGTCCGGCCAGTCAGACCCCAACCACGACAGCTGGGGGTCAGAGGCCCTAAGGGTCTGCTATCTGGGAACAGCGACCCTTACCTCAACAGTCGGAGGGGTCAGAAGCCCCAAGGGTCTTCAGACTGGATACAATGGAAAGCAACCCACAGCTCCAGACCCAGACAGAGCATTTAATGCGATCCTGGGTAGGTGTGTGTACTAGGGACAGGCCGTCCTGACAGAACGGCGATTTGTCCAAATCTTACTCCTGACAGATTGAAGCCGTAGGAGGCGGCGAAAATCAGGCCACGGTAGCACAGAGGAGATCACAGAAATCTCGGCCCGTGACGGTTAAAAAAGATCTTGAGGTGAAAGGTACTCATTCCTGAGATAGAGAACCAGGCTGTTCACTATCTCAGGACTATACATATAGATGCGCAATAAAGCTGATATATATAAAACAATCTGTGAACCAAAAGAAAATAGATATATACATATACAAGTATATTTTTCCTTGCTACCTAACAAAAAAGAAAGACCACTTACTTAAGCATCGGAGAGTCTTTGCAGGTAGCCACCCCCGCCTCTCCGATCTTGCTTGGAATTCAGAGAACTTTGAGACAGCAAAGACACGTGGACAGTTGGAGAATACAGCGTCAGCAGTTCAAGACACGTGGACGGCTGGTGAGAAATCGCTCCAACACTACCCAAATTGGAATAGTTCCATTTCTTTTTTAACCACAATCCAAAAGCATAACAGTACACGCAATATAAGCATAAGAATCAGATTATCTTCATAGCTTTTATAAGGTGGCAATGCTATGCCCCATCAGCTATTGTCCTCTTTGATGTACTGATGTACAGAACTGCATCGAAGAGAAATAAGTTTCAACCATTGCCACATCAATTTAACAACGAGTATTAAGTAAGATAATTCTTTAATCAGATTACCATTATTCCCACGAATGAACGCATCGCCATATTTGTTTTTCAACTGCCCATTGACATACTCCTCTGTTTGTTCCATTGCAATATTCATATACCCATCCAGACAAGCTAGGATACCTGTACGAGAAAATTACACACTTTAAAAAAGGCAATCCTGACCAAGCAGGCCATGCATGTATGCACATACTAAATATGACATACATATACACACACACAACACACATATTCAAGTATTTTCAAAGAACCACATTTTACTTTGCCTCGAGCTCTCCTTGTTTGATAGCATTTACTGTAACTTACATCTCGGATTCAACTCCGTTCTTTTTCTTTTTCGTTTTTTTTCCCTTCATTCTTAGATACAAACTCTAAGAGAAGAAAGAGGTGTTAGGGAATTAACCTCCTTAGTAGACACGCCTAATTGCAAAATTGATAAATAAAGCGTAGTAAGAAGACACAATTTTCGTAGTTCATCAATTTGACTACATCCAAGAGACTATTGCAGATTTTTCATTATAAGAACAAAAATTTACATAGTCTTTATAACACTCACAACTCACAATTCTGACCCAATTATATCCAAGAATTTTTCTCACAAAAATTCTCTCAAGAACTTTTCAGTTGAAGCTCTTTCTTTATCTCTCTATATTGGGATTTTTTTTCTCTTTTTGTTGGGATACAAAATGGAGTTGGGAAGGAATCTATCTTCACAAGGTTAGTAGCCTACAATGACTGCTCTTTGTCAACAAAAATGAACTCATATGATAGGAGCAAAAAATATATATTCTTATATTTCATTGTCAAAAAATATGGCTGGTCACTAGTTTTGATAGCCCATATTTTTTGATAATTTAACTGTCTACATTCTTTAACAATCTCTCAATTAAAGATTTGATTTCAGTTATTCTTCACACATTATAATCAATGTAATAGTCCATCTCTCATTTTCACGCTTGTTGGCCAACTGAAGTTGAATGCAACTTCAGTTTCTTCAGTTTATCAATAGTCACCATCTTCATTAGTATATCTATAAGATTTTTACTTTCTAGAATCTTGTCAAATACTAAAACTATATCTTCCAAAGCTGATCTGATGAAGTGATATCGTACTTGTATATGTGTTATTCTTGCATGAAATACAAGATTCCTTGTGATGAAGAAGTCTTGAACAAGGTTGATTCCAGTATGGGAAGAGGTTTGGTTTCGTCGAACCAGTATCCCAATATACTGCTATTGAATAATAGTAGAGAGAATACAATAGCAAAAATAGTTCTGGAATGACCCAAAATGTTGTCAAGCGAAACCTAAAAAGGAAAAGGGCTAAAACCTCAAAACGTAGTCGTTTTGGGTAATACAAACCATCAGCTATTTAAGTGAAATACGACATAAAGACTTTAAAAAAGATAAATGACAACTAAGACATAGATACAACAAAGTTTCCTGCATCAGTTGCCCTCTTCTTGAGAAGAATTCGTCCCCGAATTCACATCCATGATTGGGGCATCATCCGGTGGGTAGTACTCATATATATCAGCAATGTTAAAAGTTGGTGAGATGTGGAGGTTAGGGGGAAGATCAAGAAGGAATGCATTATCATTAATCTTTTGCAGAATCCGAAAAGGGAAAAATTTCTTAGGTTGTAGCTTGTTGTAAGTACCAACTGGGAAACAATCTTTGCACAAATGAACCATAACCAAATCTCCTTCTTGAAATTGCTTTGTCCTTCGATGCTTATCAGCTGTTGCTGTGTAAGTGGCATTAGTAGCCTCTAACTTCTTACGAATAGAACAGTACATACTTGCCACCTCTTCAGCAAAAACTTCAGCTGGCTTACTCTTGGCTACAGGTAGTCTCAGCAGGTCCACAGTATAATTGGGACGTTTAGTATAAACAACAGAGAAGGGTGAGAGCCTAGTAGAACGATTTTCCATGTGATTGAAAGCAAATTCAGCTTGAGCAAGTGCTTGATCCCACTGTTTCGGCTTATCACCTGCCAAACATCAATTCATATTCCCCAAGGTCCGATTGACAACCTCTGTTTGCCCATCCATTTGAGGATGATATCCACTGCTAAACTTAAGAGAAGTATTAAATCGCTTCCATAACTCCCTCAAAAAATGACTAATGAACTCCACATCTTCGTCAGTGTCAAAATCAGCCACTGGGCGTTGATTATGAGTAGTGTATAAACGTCCTCATCGGAATCCCCCGACTCCAGAGTATATCGACGTCGCCCACAATATGTTCGGTTTCAATTTGCAGTAAGGGTTCTGCGATACTATGGCTCGTCTTCTTGTGCTCGATTAACATGTTGTAGAGGATGAGGAATCCCTCGATCAGTGGTTTGAGTCGAAGGTTAAGGTGTGGGTTGTATAGTAGGTTGTGTGGTGCCAATCTGAGCCAAAACTAATCAGATTTCGCGAGTGAGAGCTTCGAAATGTGTGTCTAATTTCTTTTCCATCCTGTTCACCACTGTCCATAAGGCTGCAAGGGTAAGGTCGTCGCCGTCGGCTGGTCAAGTTTCTGCACTTCCACGGGCCATCATAAACCAAAGGAAAGAACCTTAGGCTCTCTGATACCAATTTGATAAAGAAGTCTTGAACAAGGTTGATTCCAGTATGGGAAGAGATTTTTCATCAAACCCGTACCCCAATATACTGCTATTGAATAACAACAAAGAGAATACAATAGCAAAAATAGTTCTGGAATGACCCAAAATACTGTCAAGCGAAACCTAAAAAGGAAAAGGGCTAAAACCTCAGAACGTAGTCATTTTGGGTAATACAAACCAGTAGTTGTTTAAGTGAAATACGACATAAAGACTTTAAAAAAGATAAATGACAACTAAGACATATATACAACAAAGTGCCCTGCATCACCTTGCCAAGTGAATTATATTCTAACTGTCACAATACAACACACTCTTTTCTTGCTTACGACCCAGTTCCTCTAAAAAAGACTTTAACTATATCATCTCTTTGCAAGCTTCTATTATGACAATGTACTTTGGCTCAGTAGTTGAAAGTGCAACAATATTTTACAACTTAAAAACTCAACTAACTGTTGTACCTCCAAGAGTGTATATATATATCTAATACTACTCTTCCTGTTGTTTAAATCACTGGTCATATCAGCATCCACATAGCCTTGTAAGCCCAAACTTGTCTCTCTAAAACATAGGACTTTGTCTACAGTACCCCTCAAATATTTGAGAATCCAGTTTTCTATTTCTCAGTGTTGTTTACCTGGATTACTCATGTACTGGCTTACAACTCCCACTTATGGGCTATATCTGGTCTAGTACATACCATGACATTCATAAGACTACTAATAATAGAGTGTAAGATACTTTCGCCATGTAGGACTGCTCCTCCTCTGTCGAGGGTAACTACTCTTTGGTTAGTTTAAAGTGTCTAACTAAAGGAGTACTCATTGGCTTTGCTCCATCCACATTGAATCTGTTAAGAACATTTTTATATATTCCTCTTATGATAGTTTTAACGTCTCATTTATCCTGTCTCTAGAAATCCTCATCCCAAGGATTTACTTTGCTGCTCTTGAGTCCTTCATTAAGAATTCCTTTGACAATTTTTTCTTGAGCTTATCAATTTCCTTCATGCAAACTCCAACAATTAATATATCATCTACATGTGATATAAGAATTATTAAACCTCTTTACATAGCAGTAATAATCTGTTTGGTATCTCAAGTAACCATTGTTACTCATGAATCCATCGAACTTCTTGTACCACTATCTTGGAGCTTGTTTAAGACTATATAAGCTCTTATAAAGTTTGCATACCATTTTCTGCTTTCCTTGTACTTCGAAGTCTTGTGGGTACTTCATATAAATTTCTTCCTCTAAGTCACTATAGAGAAACACCATTTTGACATCTAGCTACTCTAGGTACAGGTTTTCCATAGCCACTAACCTGAGTATTGTTCTGATTATGGTCAGTCTGACTACTGGAGAGAAAATTTCGGTGTAGTCAATGCATTCTTTCTACTTAAAACCTTTTATAATAAGTCTTGCCTTATACCGTTTGCTACCATCATACTATTCTTTTATTTGGTAGACTCACCAGTTGTGTAGTGCTTTCTTTTCTTTTGATAGTTCAGTCAACTCTCATGTTTTATTGGACAATGGCGAATCCATCTCATCTTTCATAGCTAACTCCCATTGATTGACTCATCGTCCTGCATAGCTTCTTCTTAAGTCTTTGGCTTTCTTCTGTCAGTTAATAGAATGTAATGTAGTATAGGAGAATATCTTTGTGGCAATTGAGTAGTTCTAGAGGATCTCCTAAGTTTAATTACAGAAGTTTGTGGATTCGGCTCGAGAGCTACAACTTATTGAATTTCCTGTACATTATTCTTCACCTCATCTACTAAGATGTCGTTCAATGGCACTTCGTCTGTTTTCTTGATTTCAGGACATGCACCATTGGCTCTGGTAGCCAATATGTCCTTGTATAACACATCATTATTGAAGATAACATCTTTGCTCTTGATGATCTTTCAACTTTGGTTATCACAGAAATGATAACCAAATTCATCGTTGCTATAATTTTAGAGAATCATCTTTCCATTGAGGTAGGAGTAAGAGTTTAAGAAAAACAATTTGGAATGATTTTTTTT
>JXTB01000307.1:299399-351518 GCA_002914805.1 Parasponia andersonii | reverse complement strand
TATATATAAAAGGACATGAATCGAGTAAGTTTTTTTTTTTTTTAACTTATACATAGGTGTTATTTTCGTTAATAAAAATTTATTATGCACATTTTTTATAATAAAAAATAAGAGAGAAAAATAACACTGATGATGCAAGTCTTTTTATGTACTTTATTATAGTTATTAGATCATCATTAAATAATTAACGGATAAAAAAAATACTAATACGTAGGTTTAAAAAAAAATACTTACTGGATTAGTAACCTAAATACAAATGCACAATTTATTGTGACTTTGTGTTTCTAATCACAATCATTAATGACAATTTGTGACTAAATCATTCTTAATCCTGCTAAATTCTCGTTTATTTAGTTTTTTGTTTTAGCTTTTATTTTCGATTTTAATTATGAATTATTTTCTTACTAATAAATGACTAATTTTATTACTAAGAAAAATGTAAACAAATATTACGTGAGTTTATTTAAAAAATATATACATTACATAAATCTAATGCATAATCATATACGAAATCGTTCTATTGCCAGTTCTTTGTCTACTCTTGCTGTACTATCACTAGACCATACTCTTATTTACAATTTGGAATTAATTATTACTTAAAACACCTCTAACTATTCCTAAATTTTCCTTCAATTAATATTGTCTTTTCTTTTTTCACGGACTCATTCTCATCTACTATCTTCCCTTCCTCACTGATCTTTTTTCATTCTTCTTTTCATTTGTGCTTCTATTCACATTTCTTAAACCAGAATAAAAGTCAATTCTTCTCAAACTTTTCTTCATTCTTGTCAATTTTTTTTTTTCTTTTGGTCTTGTATCCCTTAATCACAATTTCGCAATTTTAACCAAACAAATTTTGGAGGTATAAACTGCTATATGTTTGAAACTTTAATAGTTGTCCATTACTACATGACTTCAGGAACCCAATTTTCCATAAGTTTATTTGAATAAAATAATTCATGTACAACCAAATAATTAAAAACAAATAGATATATACTCTTTAGTCATTCCATCTAATATCAAGTAATAAAACTTCTACCAGCACAGTTCTTGTTTGCCGGAGGAGGAAACAAAAGAAAGAGACATTTTTTTTTCTTTTTAAAAGATAAGGGGTGGGCTTGGGCCAAATCAGTTTTACCCCTTACCTCTCCGAGAAGTTTTGAAATCAGGAGACCAGTTCGAAAAAAACCAAGAAAAGTGAGATGTCTAATCTTCCTAAATCTCAATAGTGTACTATGTAAAATCAGTCTTATTATTCATCTAATACCTTCATCATCTTCCAAATCATTGGACTCTGCGCAGGAACCCAAAACCTCCTCCTCTCCTTTAAATGCAGTCCCAGTCGTTTACACAATAACCCACCTTATGATAATACTCAGTCGTTTCCACAACTCTCCTTTAATTTTCTTCTTCTTTTTTTTTCCTTTTTGGATTGGAATGTTATTTATATGGGATACTGTTTTAGAGATTAATTGAAAGAGAAAAAGCTCCATGTTGGATTCATCTTCTAAGCAAAAAGGGAGCTCATAGTAGTCCCAGATGTGAATATCAATCATCATGAACATAATGGTATAAAACATGGATCTTCCAAATGATGCATACGATATCTGACCTACTAATACGGCGTATTTGATAGCAAAAACTTCACTCGGTTCAAGTTGGAATAGTTCCATCTCATTCTTAACCAAAATCCAAAAGCATAACAATACAAGCTGTGAGAAGCATGAGAGCCAGATTATCTTCAAGGCTTTGATAACAATGGCAATACTAAGCCCCATCTGCTAACGTCCTCTTTGAAGTACTGATGTACAGAACTGCATCAAAGAGATATATAATTCAATCATTGCCACACCAATTTAACACTGAGTACTAAGAAAAATAATCCTTAAAGTCATATTTACCGTTATTCCCACGGATAAACGCATCACCATATTTGTTTTTCAGCTGCCCGTTGACATACTCCTCTGTTTGTTCCATTGCAATATTCATATATCCATCCAGACAAGCTAGGATACCTGCAACAGAAAATTACAAACGCATTAAAAAAAAAGAAAAATCAGTGGTGTAGCCTTTAATCCTGACCAAGCCAAGCATGCCAGTGTGCATATTAAGTATGACATATATATATATATATATATATAGGCATATTCAAAAAATTCTCAAGAGAAACACATTTACCATCTCTGACTCAACTTTTTTGTTTTTTTTTTTTCCTTCTCCTTAGTGACAAACTCCAAGAGAGGGAAACAGGGCCAGAGCCCGCACATTTTGTCATCTACTATTCATGGAGATCATGCGAACAAATATATTAACTAACTAACCTCAACTCCACAGTCTACACTCATGCACTAGTATGGAATTTCTTAAGAATGCACCCAAGTTTAGAAAACCAACAATTTCTTTGATAATCTAAAAAGATAAGTCAGAGCCAAAGTCCCACGCATAGATTTTTTCACCAATGGGATGGTGAATCATGTTAGTGTACACGCATATAATTATGCAGACAATGGGAACTAAATACTACTAGTTGCAACGCTGAACCTGAAACAGTCCAACCAGAGATGATATTATCAATCTCCGAACTCTGAATACCAAAGAAAAGAAATCAAGAAGTTCAATCTCTAGAGTGAACATGTCTCAACATTCATAGTAGGGAAATGATAAGAAAACATTTCTTCGAAAGAATATACATACATATATATATATACACACAATATATGTATATATGTATGTATATATCTGTATGTATGTACGTATAACGAACAAAAATTAGATAAGACAAGAAAGAGGAGGAAAGGATGAGGGAAAAGAAACAAAGAAGAGTAACCTCTGTAATCAACTCCAGAATTAAGTTTAACCACAACTGGTCGTCCACGAATAGATTTAAGGAAATCTGCAGGGGTTTTTGTGGTGGTCAACCCTTTCTCTCCCGCTCCGCTCATTTTGTTTCGCCTTAAATCCAAAGCTAAAACCTCTATGTATGTGATGCAAGTCTACAAGTAAATAAAGAGCTTTCACTCAAAATCATCAAAACAGGCACCATATATATACGGTGAAGCAAAATTACATGTAATGTAAACAGAAAATTTCTCAAACACACACATTACAGATATAGCTTTACTCTACAACACGCTTTTGTATCAGTAAGTTATGCCATCAAAAGCTAACGAAACAATAAACAAGTTTTGTAATAAAATAAAAGAAAGCAATAAGCAAAGCTATATCTAGTTCGAGTATGAGTATCTAACTAAGCTTGTTTCAAATTCAATTATTATTAACGGCCAATGCCAATGCCAATGCCAATGCCAATGCCAGAACGAAAGTAGATGGATGTACTACCACTACCACTACCACTACCACTACCTACCCACCTATGTACCTACCTAGCTATAAATAGCGAGTAATATGATGAGTAAGCTAAGCTTAGTCGAATGTGGAGAAAAAAAAACAAGCAATCTTGAATCCAAAAAACCCAACACCGCCAATCTAACCCACCCTATTCAATTCAATTCAATTCAATTCAATTCAATTCTCTTCTATACCCCCCAATTTCAACATATATATATATATATATATATATATATATATCACAATTCATAAAACGTCGTTAATTGATTTTTCGGCTAATACCCATAATTCAATAAATAAATTCTTAATTTAATACTTAATTCAATTCGAATTAAAGGGGGAAAAAAAAAAAAAAAAAAGCTTACTGTGAACTTCTTGAGACGCAAAACAGAGAATCGGCAGAAGAAGAGACTCTCTCCTTTTTCGCGGCTGAAGGATAATAATTGAAAGAAATCAGACTTTAGGGCTTTTCCTTCTCCTGCCACGTCATCACTTTCACACGCTAGAATTTAACTTTAACCTCATTCTCGGGCGGGTGAGGTTTAACCCGATTCACTTGCAATATGCAGATTTTCAAAAAACAAAACAAAACAAAATAAAAAGTAAATTAAATTAAGGATGTTTAGCGCGTGTGGTCCTTGAACTTTTTCAAAGGTTGACAATTTCGTCCCTAAACTAAAAAAAGTGACCGACTCATCCTTAAATTTACAATAATGCTACAATTTGGTTAACGAGCGTTTGTTTTATAATGGGAGAGATACGTGAGCCTCATCTCATGTGCCTATTATTTTTAAGAGAGTAAAAGCAGGAAACCAAACCGTCTGTCTGAAAATAAGTGAGGGAAAATTTTGAGATTTCAAAGAAAAGGTGGGTTTTCTCTCTAGATTTAGATTGCTCTTAAATTGAGGGTGAAAATCTCCGTGAAAATGGTTGGATTGTATTTCTAAAAGTAAGTGAAATTTGTAGTTCATGCTGTCCAATATGATGATAGTAATGCTGTCGATTTCTATATTTGCTCCTTACAATTCTTAAAATCATTTCTTTCTCATCAAAATTTGTTATCTTCTATTTAGGGACAATACCACACATACTTTAATTACTAACATGAAAAAAAAAAAAAAAAAAAAAAAAAAAAAACTTTATCCTTGATAAAATTTTTGTTAAAATGAATTGTTTATCTTAGATGCAAACACTATACATAATATACAAGTAGTTTACAATATATATTTATAAATATTGTTTCATTCAATGTACTTATAAAATGTAATTTTGTACTTATAATACTATAACTAATGTTATTTTCTATCATTTATAACGATAAAAGTAGGAAACTATTTTACGTTATGTAATTTTTATCTCTAATAAATTATGCAATGTTTTATGTGAATTAATCACAAACAGGCTACTTCAAGTAAAGTAGATTAACTCTCAATTAGATCTAATTGATCGCACTTAGGCTACTCCTTACAAAGTGGATTGAGACTCAATTGGGTGCAATTAGGCTCAATTTGGTCGATCGAACCAATGCAAGTTTAGTTGATTGGACCTAATTGGGTCAAATTGGACACGAATGGGGCCAATTGAGTCTAAGTCACTTAACTCGACTAGACCAATTAGACATAAATAGAGCTAGTCCAGTTTCATAGAAAAATATTTTTTTTTTCCTTTGACCAACCTTAGTTGGGCACGAACATGGCCAGTTGGGTATAAGTGAATTCGCTCAAGTAGACCCAGTTGGGCATAAATAAAGCCAATTGAGTTTTTTAGAAAATGTTTTCCTTTGAAGTCATACTGATTATGTTGAGTTGGGCACGAACATAGCCAATTAGGTCTAAGTGAATTAACTCGAGTGGACCCAATTGGGCATAAATGGAGCCAGTCAAGATTTCTATATTTACTTTATCCAAACTTCAATCGATTGGGTCTAGTTAAACACAAATAGGGCCAATAGAATTTATATAGAATAACTCGAATGGACTCAATAGGGCACAAATAGATCCAGTCGACAGATATTTGCAAGAGAAGAAATTACGGGACATATCTATACAATATAAGTAGATAGATAATGACATGTTCTAATCATGTATTAATAACATGTTTTAACTATATTATGTATTGATTAGTTGATTTAATCATATGATTCCAAAAAATCCTATTTATACATATAGAAAGCAATATTTGAGTCTCAATTGGCATAAAAAATATCAACCACAATCTTCCTTCGGAAAAAGACCATTGTATCATCATCAACGGGCATAAATGAAAGGCCTTCTATGTCAAACTCGATGAACTTGATTGCACACACTCCACAATCATTGTTATTATTTACCACATTGTTAATATGATTAGTTTCTTTGACTTTTACATAAAATGAACATAATCAAATAAATAACTAAAATAGTTACCCTGAGTTTTGGAGAATGTCTAATCGGCACTTGTGTAACTGTGGACCTTAAAATGATCTATTATGTGTTGTAAGTCTCTAGATATCGGAATGTCATTTCTAGGGGAGGACTACTACGCTATGATAGACTTAACCTCAAAACATGTCTAGCAGTGGCCTCATCATAACTTGTAACACCTATATCAGTATGGGCATCATTGGCCATTGTCTCATCTTCCCAAGTGACTGAGCCTCCGGAATATAAGAAGCTCGTCAATCGTTCTAACTCAATATTTTGTGGTGTATTTGTATAATATCTTCTATGTTAATATCTTTCTTCTTTTTCTTTAGAAAATATCTATCTATAAACAACTTTAGATTCACTTGAAGATCATCTAGAATAGTTGAGCAATTGAGCCCAGATATCAATGCATACTCCATCAACGAAAATCTAATAAGTTTTCCATTCATAACAAACCATATCCCATGCCTACCTTCACAACGTGCTTGACGAATGAGTAATAGCCATATCACTTGGCTTAAATGTTCATAATGGTTTGGAACATCAAGAAAGTGGCCAAATAGAGATGGTTCCTTGAACAATTGTAAGTCTTCTGGATCATTCTTTAGTGCATCCTTTATACACTTAACAGTTAGAGCCAAATTATACTTGGTGGATATTTTGCAAGCAAAGTGCTCATTTAGCTCCAAAACAGGTGTAAGGTGAGGGACATCTTCAACCTACAATTAATTATAGCTAAGTGTCACGTCAAACTAGATTGGGCTAGTCAAATTATTTTAAAAAACATCAATTAAAAAGTCATTACGACTATATTAAACTCTTTGAATTAAGAACTCTACTAGATCCATTCAAGCTCAAATGGAGTCAACCATATTTTTTATGGATTCAAGACACTTTTTTAAATTAAAACCCCTACTGGATTTATTTGAGCTCAAATAGACCACTTCAGATTTTTCACTTTTTGACTTAAGAATTCTACTGGATTCATTTGAGCTCAAATGAACCTAGTCGGGATTTTCCGAAACATTTAAGGCTCAGATAGCGAATCAAGACCACACTCTGAAGAAGTCCAAGAATGGGAAAAAGAGCAAGAGATACTGAAACAGAACACTTCGGCAACCATGTAACCTGAACTTGTTCATGAGGTAGGTGTGACCTTCATTCTTGACAAGGAGGTTTTCCCAAGCAGAAGGCTTTGATGCCCCGGAGTGTGAGATGACAACTGTAGTGGCAACCCATTATGGGTCCAACCAAGTGGCGGCCCCATTTGAAAAGGTGGGGGACAAGATACCCACTACGAGTGTCCTGAATTTGATGGACTTAATTTCACTCACTTACTAGAAGCTATATTTTTGGAAAAAACTGCGAAGATCTAATCAAACTCAATTAGATTTGGAGTATAAAATTAAAGCATAATAAATATCAATGTATAATGAAAATTACTCGAGGTTGATCGGGTTGGGTATTCTCTTTTTTTTTTACCTACGTAACTTTAAACATAAAAAGTCATTAATACTATATTAAACTCTATTTGGGTATTCACTTTACTTCAATACCAAAAACCAGAATTTGCTTCTTTTCATTGCATAAATCTTATAAAAATTAATTCAAGACACATGTATTTTAGCCTTTCTCAGAAGTGCAATTTTATGTTATCCTATTTGGATATCTTGATTATATTTTAAGATAGTAAAACAACATCTTGTTCTAACTACTAAAATTGAGATCAAAAAGAAAAAATTATAGAACAATAAATTGGAAAAAAATTCAGAAAAATAGGTTCTAGATGTTATCATAATCCACTAGCCAAAGAGTGAAATTTTATCTCATTTGGCATTATTGACCTAGCTGACATAGAACTTGGCTCATTTGACTCAGAAGTCGATCCATCCGACCAACAATTCTCTCCATTCGACTCCGATTTAGATACTCTGAAGGAAGAGTTTTTCGTCCAAATCATTATTGCACTAAAGGAATAGAGGAAGTCGACCGGTGGTAGCAACCTTAGTGACAGTGACAAGAAACTCGATATTCAGACCTCTTTTGCGTGCCAAAAGAAAGAAGAAGGAAAAAAGGATGAAGAAGAAGCCAAGCAGAGGCGTCTTAATGGTGCCTTTAATCTGATTTTATTGTAAAAAAATTAATATTATAAGGTCAATATTGAAAAAACTCTTTGTAGCATTATTGTAAATTCAAGGACGTCACTTTTTTTTTTTTTAACTTAGAGATGAAATTGTCACCGTATAAAAGAAAATAAAAAAATCAGGCACCATACCATACGCACTAAAAACCCTTTAAATTAAAGTTGAAGATCAAGGTTGGTTTTTCTTTTTTTGTTCTCTCTCTCACGCATAAGAATCACATGGCATAGGGTCACAGGGGATACTCTGCATCTCCTCTGTTTGGCTTCGTCACCATGAGACTGAGACCAATGAGAAAGCAGATTCGTGTTGGGTATCATCAGTTCTTCAAACCCAATTCCAATTCAGATTTGTCTTCTTCACTCCGACAATCACTTGCCTCTCACTTCACTCCCTCTCTCAATCCATTTTCAACGCTGCTACACCACCACCATGGCCGTGGCCATGTCCAACGCCAACTCTATAGTACCACCCGGATCCCGGATTCTCCACCCAAACAATCAAAACCCATTTTCAGATTCACCATTAACACCAGCTCACTCTCCACCGCAAGTTCAGACCCACCATCTTCCAATTCACTGGACTCTGCGGAACCCAAAACCTCCTCCTCCTCCTCCTCCTCCTCCTCCTCCTCTCCTTTAAATGCAGTCCCAGTAGTTTCCACAATAACCTCACCTCATGATACTTCAAATCCTATTGATGCAGGCTCTTCAATCCGAAAACCCATCGGTTTATGGCCTGGAATGTACCACTCCCCCGCCACAAATGCTCTCTGGGAAGCACGATCCAACATTTTTGAGAAACTCCATGACCCCACAGCCCAGGCTCCTTCGCCCACCCAACTGGTTGCCAAAACTCCCGCACAGAGCCGGACCAGTATTCTTTACAAGTTTTCTTCCGATTTTACACTCAGGGAGCAGTACAGGAATCCTTGGAACGAGATTAGGATTGGCAAGCTGGTCGAGGATCTTGATGCTCTTGCTGGAACCATTGCCTACAAGGTGTCATTCATTTCAACCCCTTCTCTTCTCTTTCCAACCTCTCTTTACATTCTTATAAGTTTTGTTTCGGTACAATTTTCAGCTTTGTTTCTTTTGAAGTTTATTGTGGATAGGATTGGTTGCCAAGGCTGAATGTTAGAATTTTGATATTGATATTAGCATGATCGGTTGTTATCACGTTGTTCTCCCAAGTCTTTGGATTTTAAATCATGTTAGTGCCATGCTACCCTGTTTTATAAGCCTCGACTTTAGTCGAAGAACGTTATAGTCCATATATTTTTTGATTTTAAGTTTATTTGTTCGCTTGTGCACCAGCACTGCTGCAGCGAAGATGGCACGACAAGGCCTCTATTATTGGTGACTGCTTCTGTTGACAAAATGGTTCTTAAGAAACCAATTAGCATTGACACTGATTTGACTATTGTTGGTGCTGTTACATGGGTCGGGCGATCATCCATGGAGATTCAACTTGAAGTGATTCAGTCAACAAATGGTATTCTCGATAATATCTTGTTTTGATTCACAATACGAGGACCGAAAATGTCGTCTTACTTTTTCCTGATAATCAAGAGTTTTGATCTTGTTGCATTATTAAAAATGAATTATATGAGGCTAAAGAAAATCCTGGATCAGTAGTCTGGTGGTGCTTACATACACCCATACAAATTTGTCCTAAATTGTCCTGCACTGAAGCATCAGGAAATCTCACTTCTTAAAGTTTCATAGTCTTTTTACTGTATCATACTATTATTCCTACGATTCTAGTCTCTCATTACTCCTTCCAGTTGGTTCCTGATTCTGTTTTCATGCTTATAACAAATGTTGTGTTGCGGAATCCCCAGATCCATCAGACTCCCTTGCTCTTGTAGCAAACTTCACATTTGTGGCCCGTGATTCGAAAACTGGAAAATCAGCTCTAGTAAACCAGATCTCACCGGAAACTGAACAGGAAAAACTGCTTTGGAAAGAAGCAGATGAAAGAAACAAAATGAGGAAAAAGAAGAGAGAACAGAAAAGAGACTTTGACAACCAGGACGGTAACAGGCTTAATGCTTTGTTGGCTGAAGGGCGGATCTTCCTTGACATGCCAGCATTGGCGGACAGAGACAGAATCCTTATAAGGGATACTTGCCTTGAGAATTCTTTTATTTGCCAGCCACAGCAAAGGAATATCCATGGTCGGATTTTTGGAGGATTCTTGATGCGAAGAGCATTTGAACTGGCCTTCTCAACAACATATTCATTTGCTGGTGTGGCAACACTTTTTCTAGAAGTTGATCATGTTGATTTCTTTAGACCTGTGAGTAACCTTCCAGTTATACTTAATAAATCCCAACTACTGTATTTAGCGCTTCGTTGTTCCTTTCTGTTTCCTGGGGCATGACATCCTTGCCAAATAACCGAATGGTAGAACAGAATTGCAAATTAGTATCGTACTAGAGATTTAGTTTAGATTGAACATGTTAGTGTAAACTAGATGAACTAGATGCTAAGTTAGTGATTTGGTTTAAACTTGATTAATCGAGGAATTATTACAAGGGCAAAGTGAACATAGGCTTTGGTTTTTATCACAAGATTAACAATATAGAACCTCTGATAAATCTTGTGCAGGTGGATGTTGGAGATTTCCTTCGTTTGAAATCTTGTGTTCTCTACACAGAACTTCAGAACCCCGCTGAACCTCTGATAAACGTGGAAGTTGTTGCTCATGTTACAAGGCCCGAGCTAAGGTCCAGTGAGGTGAGCACCTGTTTGAAATCCTGTTATGAAACAAAACACAGAATTTTGAGTTTTGATATACTATTGGTAGTTGTTGCACAGGATCTGAAATGATTCTATCCTCACGGCAAGAAGAAAACATCCCAAATAAAATATAAAATCGAAACAATTCAGTGTCGTGTTATGAACTAATTCACGATTTTATCATCTTCAATCCCCTTTTATCGTCTTTGTGATGTTTTTATTTTCTGCAATTATGTATAAAGTTCATTTTTTTATTCTCCGTTTTTCTTTTTTGGTGTTTATGCAATCGACTAGGTATCCAACAAATTCTATTTTACTTTCTCTGTTCGGCCTGAGGCTGTGAAAGACGGATTGCGTATTCGGAATGTTGTTCCTGGTACAGAAGAGGAAGCAAGGCGGATGCTTGAACGAATGGATGCTGAGAGTTCCCAGGCTTCTAGTTCATAATCATGTGACAGCACTAGACTTTAGGTTAATAGTTTTTGGTGGAGCAATGACATCTTTCTTTGTAAACTCAGGACACCAAAAGAAAAAACAAAAGACCGGAACTTGGTCATAGGTGGAATTCAATCCACAAGAATTGTAGCCTCGCCCATCAAAATAAGTAGATAACCAGTCATCAGCTGGTGTTTTGTCAAAGTTACTGATGACGAAGTTCCTTTGGTTCTCTTGCTGATATAGACAGGTGCCTCGTACGTTATTTCTCAACACTTCTAATGTTGTTTCATTTTTGCAATAGTGAAATATTTGACATTTAACTCTATTTCTAACGTAGAAAAGCCTGTTCTCGTACGAAATCTGGCACCAATCTAAAGATGGATACTATCCTGTGACAGAATTTACTCTACTACTATTTTACAGGATTCTCAAAATCTTGTGACGGTAACATATAATATTTATAATTACACGGAAAGACTACCCCCAGAAAGGAAGGTAATAAACATGTAAACTTCAGCAAGCTCCAATCACCCAGCAGCCGATTCAATTCACCTCCACGAGTACATAAGGGGCATCCCGATGAAGTACCGCGGAAAGAAGACAAAGGAGAATCGACCCTATACCAAATCACCCGCTATGGTGAAGATGAGCTTTCTTCGTCTGACGATGATCCATATTGCTGCCTTACATCGAGTCCAGGAAAAAATGGTAGAACTGTAGGATTTGTAGCCGTTGGAAACTGTCGGGCCAAACCCACTGTACTTCTCTCGTTAACCTTCCCAACTTCCTTGCATACCTGATCGAGAATAGCAAGGAAGTCCCTCACCACCATGAATATTCGAAATGGATGAGCTTCTTCCTTGGCAGAGTTCCCATGAAAATACTCCATTAAATCCTTTACCAGAGAGAGGGAAAGTCTCTCTTGCATTTGAAGCTTTTGTATCTCTTGCTCCGCCTTCTTCAAAAACCCATTCATGGCCTCTGAAAATCTCTGGCTGCTCTCCTTCAATGGGAATTCTTCATTTGACTTCAAAACTTGTGCCACTCTAGTAATTCCGCTGGCAAGTTTTGATACTTCATTGCTGAGTACATCTGAATCCATGGCAGCAGATTTCTTTACATTTGTGAGCTCCCCACTCAACCCCGAAACAACTTGAAGGCCCAGTTTTCTAAATTCAACATCATCCCAATACAAAGATTGGTCATTTTTCTCAGCAGTCACATTCTGATCGGCCCCAGAAAGGCGTAATCCTTCAGCTCTAATGATTTCCTGTACAACGAAATGCAAGAGAGTCGTCTTCCCATCAGCGCCCTTAATATCAACAAGCTTGAGAAGTGTATCGAGCTTGAAGGCATGGGCATCGCCACGGTTGGTGCCAACATTCATGCGGTTCCCAGTTTTGAGAACTGCTTCAAGAAGCTTCATGAACATTCTAC
This sequence comes from Parasponia andersonii, assembly GCA_002914805.1. Classification (NCBI taxonomy): domain Eukaryota; kingdom Viridiplantae; phylum Streptophyta; class Magnoliopsida; order Rosales; family Cannabaceae; genus Trema; species Trema andersonii. The sequence goes on along the minus strand of JXTB01000307.1, from coordinate 339,005 downwards.
TGCTCTTCAATTCTCCACAAGCCACCTGTGGAAATAAAGATATGTCAAAGGCCTTCAAGGGAAGGCTCCAATCATACAAATGCAATGTAAAATCGTTACATTTACCTCTAACGTATCAAAAGACCTCGTAAGGTAGTCGACCTCGGAATCAAAATTGGCAATGTAAAGCAATGCCTCCACCCTCTTAAATGCGAAAGGGACATCCAGCACTGCCTTGAGAAATTTCTCAGCTGGACCTAGCTTGAATGGCGATTCATCTTTGTACTCTCTCAGTTTCCATTCTTCCTCTTTGGTTGGAGCCATCTTCAATAAACTTTCAAGAAGCTCCGTCCCCAGTGCATCCGAATTACCTGTTTGCAAAAACAGAAGTATTCATGATTGCAGAATTACAAATGGCCATTACGATCACATAGAACAAAAGACGTTTAAGCTAGAAATAGGGAAACCAGATTAGCCAACAGTCCTGAAGAAAAGTGACAAAGTTTGATCCACAAATATTGATAAGCCATCGGAGCAATAGAACCAATTTTATGTTGATGATACTTTCTTATAAACATAAGAGATAATAAGGTAGACAAATTGTGCTGCATTACATGCTCCAATTAGTTACCTTCCAGAAGTGCCTCACAGACTTCATCAATGGTGACATTCAGTGCTCTCAACAAAATCGCAATATTCTGAGACTTCTTTGGATCAAGAACGCGATTCTCCTGGACTAGGGAAGGCATAATCTGCCTACGACCATTGTCTTTCGCCATCAAATTCGCATTATTTGCAGTAAACAGCGTCTCAATCATTTCCTCATTTAATCTGCAAAAACAGAACAAGATGATTCTATTATAAACTTACAGCATCAACAGATAAAGCATAAAGTAAAATGTAAACCATACCCTCCTCAAGAAGCCCAGGAAAAATTCTATACGTCTCAACCCATAAAAGAAGCGGCTTTAACAAACAAAATAGCAAAAAGGGTTAAGCCAATGTCTTACTGAAAAGAGCTTGATTTCAGCTGATCCCACACCATTGCCCTGTCCGAGCTAGCTCTAACTTTATCCCAATGTAATGGTTTCAGCTTTGGCTTCGGAGTGTCCTCGTTCACTTTTTCCACAGTAACATTATTTTGTTGGGGTTCTTCTTCAACTTCAGCTACTGAAACAGGCTCAGAGTCTGGGAACGCAGCAGGTCTTGAAGGCGTTGCTAGAGCCGGCGGCCCCAAAGATGGTCTCTGGGTCGGAGGGATTTCCCAAAATCTCGGCGGAGGAAGTGGCGGCGGCGGCGGGGGTAGCTTTACCGGAACAAATTGCTTAGGAACACTCCCATTCCTCCCCCGAGACTGCTTCTGGTCCGAAGCATCTGACTTCCCGCAAGGCGAATTCTGGGTATTCCCTGAACCTCGTTCGGATCGTGAAGACGACGACGAAGACAAAGACAGAGACTTCAATAGAGGTACCGGCGGTGGCCGAGATGGAGCCATGAAATTGATGATGGAGTCGGGTGACTTGGATTTCAAGCTCGCGGGGCTCAAATTCGCCGGTGGAGAAAGAGTGGTAGATACAGAAATGGATGGAGAAGGAGACTTCGAATACGGGTGCGACGGAGTTCTGGAGATGAAGCTTCTGCTTCCAAAGCTATCGACTCTTAAGCTCTGAAGTTCCCTCTGTGAGGTCGATCCCGTACGGCCTGGACTCCCATCAGAGCCTCTCGGAGAGAAGAATTCCTCTTCCTCCTCCTCATCATCATCGGAACCCACTTGGCCGTTCCTGTTACTCCGTCTAAAATTGTGCTTCGGAAGCGGCGGGAGTGGCTTGAGCTCCGGCGACCCAAGTTTCTGATACGGAGAGGCTGAGACGCCGAGCCTCACAGGCGCATTGCTCGAATTCGCAGCGTTTTCTTGTTCAACTCCTCTGGAATTGACAAGGGTCCCAAGGTAGAGGAACTCGGAGCTGTTGTTACTGGGCGTGGCCCGAGACTTATGGATGGCGTCAGAGGTAGCTGTGTTGGGTGGATAGAGGCGGAGGCTGTCCGATCTTGAGGCCTTGTCACCGGCCGTCGAAAGAAGTTTTCGGTGCCTACGGTAGTATAAGAAGGCGGCAGCGAAGGCGGCAATGAGGGCAGCGGAAAGGAGGGAGACAGAGACGGCAATGGCCACGCCATGACCGTGGGGATGGGAAGAAGTTTGGGGGAAGAGAAGGGAAGAGATGTTGGCCGGGAAAGAGGTGAGAGCAGTTGGGGAGGGCGGCGGAGGCGGGGCCTGGTAGGATGGGAAAAAGGGCTTCTGTGGTGAGCTGGAAGAGGAAGATGAGGAAGAGAATGGGAGCTTGGGTTGTTGTTGGGGTTGGGGTTGCGGTTGAGGAGACCAGGTTGGAGCCTGGCCTGGAGCTTGGGTTGGAGGCTGGGAATCTAAGGGGAAGAAGGGTTGGTGGAAGAGACGCCGGCGGTGATAGTGGTGGCTGTGAGGGGAAGATACGGCGGTGGAGAAGTGAATGGTGAGTAGCAGAAGGAGGAGTAGGAGTCTGATAGGCATTGTGGGCTTCACAAGTTTGAACGAAGAAACGAGGAGGGAGGGAATGTTTTGTTGTTTTGGTTGGAGGGGACTAGCTTAGCTTTGACTGTAAGAGCTTCGGAGTAAGATCATGAAGGTCACAGTGATGGTGGTTGGATGAGAAATCAAAGAGAGAAGAAGCAAGGTGTCCTGTTCTGTACTATTACTCTTGCTAGTAAACAGAGTAGTGTAGTGGTATTGTGTGTTGTGATCAGGTGCCGGAAAGGAATGTCGCAACTTTCACAGAGAGAGAGAGAGAGAGAGAAAAAAAAAAAATAGGCTACATGGTATGGTATGGTAGGGTGGGTGGGAGTGGGAGATGGTGAGAGAGAAAGGGAACAGTAGGAGGAGCAAAGAGAATGGTAGTTCACTTCAGAGATGAAACAACAAAACCCCATTATGCCATCGAACACAGGGACAGTAGTGCGTTCATCTTTTCTTTTTCTTTTTAGTTTTCACCTTTTCAAAGTGAAAAATGAAACTTACATACAGAAAGGTGAAAGAACGATAATGGTTCTGCAAAACACTCAATTCATTCTAAGTCCTTAAAAGTTAAAAACGATATCTTGAAGGAGATGTAGTAGAGAATGAGATTAGAGAGGAGAAGAGAGTTGGAGAAGAGGTCAAAATTCTCTGACTGTGAGACAAGAAGACACAGTTGATTATTGGGATTTGAACTTTCTTTTTGGTTGTGTCACCGTGTTTTAGATTCTTACAAATATTACTATCGAACCTCTCAATATGAGCTGTTTTACAATAACTAAGCGATTCTCTTTGTGAAATCAACTTGAACGAAGACCAAAAATTTTTCCCTTTCACGATTTTACAGTACGGAATAGTGAATACTTCACTTTCATTTCAATCCCTCGTTTGTGGCAAACTTCTTTCTTTTTCTTTTACCCTCCTTTTCATCCCTAGTGGTAATGCACGGTGAAAAATAAAACTACGGACTAATAGATTTTTCTTTCCTTTTTTTCCCCCCCTTTTATGGCAGTTGATTTGTAACTACGTTTTGATCTAATAAAAGTCTTATGTTATCATACCTTCTCTTTGAATTTCTTTGACTCAAGTGATATTACCAAAAAAGTAGTGATGGACAACTTTTATATAATACTGAACCATTATTTAAAAAAAAAAAAAAAAAAAACTTTATATTGATTGAGCTATTTATATTGGTATTCATGGGTCATTATTCAAATCACATTTTGATAAACGGGGGGCTCTTTATAACCAATATCTCAAGATTCTCACGATCATATTTGGGCTTCTTGTCCATGTCAATTAGAAACACGTGTGCTAAACAACAGCATCTTTATTAGGCACACACATATCCCGTATTCAAAAGTTTTTTTTTTTTAATTACTTTGATTATGTTTTATTATTCTCTTAAAGCAATAGCATGCTCCAAATTAAGAATTAAGCTATTGATAAAATCAAATGAATGAATACAAGTATAACTTACTTGTGAAAGACCCCACCTATACGCTGGAATTACGTAAGTAGAAAAACTAGACAAGTCCTAAGATTGATATCTAGTACCGGAGGTTTGGTAGAATCAAATGTGAATTGGCATTGTTACTTTGTGTAGATAAAACGTGAACATTTGGTACCTAACTTCCTCACTAATTGTCTTTCCATAAAAACGTACCAATTTCCCGTAACATGTACTCCAAAGGGCTAATAGATAGCGATCGCTTACCATCAAATGTTGACTAATTATAGTACACGATCCATGACCAAAATGAAAAGGTCGAAACTAATTGCCTAAATTGGATAACTGTTTCATAAAGAAAACTTAAATCCATACATGACAGTGTCAGTGCAATAACGATGTGTGTAAATTGAAATGGTTATAGTTGTCTTTAAAATTTGATCATTTCAATATTTGATTTGAAGTTTGAGAAAGAGAATTTGAGGCATGAATCTTGATGACATGTTTGTTGTGGTGTGTTTGACATTTAATTTACCTTATCAATCAATAATGGAAGACTTTGAGACTGTGCATATATATATATATATATATATCATATGAGTGGCTGAGTGCCTCATTAATATGAATTTAGTAATTAGGTACGACTTGTCAGGACCACGGCTCTGATAATTTTAGGCCATACACATTTTTGTTGCCACGTACGACGGTTGATCAAGAAACATAAAAGTATACATATATATATTTATATATTGTGCTGAAGAAGTTGTCTTTTAAAGTTGTCGTTTTCAATTAATCATGGTCTTGACGTACTATATAATGGGTCATTTCAAGAATTGGTGCTGGAGCTAAGGTAGGATCCAATATTTTAGAGTTGGCTTCAAGCCTCCAATATCATCGTATCAATGTACCCAACTCTTCTTCAACTTCATGATTAAGCCCATATACAACTCCAAGTCTATAGCAGCACCAACGCTACAACCTACAACTAGCTCAAGCAAATTAATATAAACCATTATTTGGATCAAATATTCTCTCTCTAATAATTTCATGCGAGTCACATCATATTAGTATCAGTATCTTCTTTTTTTTTTTTGGGGGGGTGTTGTTTTGAGGGTGTGAGAGTGTAATTTTACTTAGATATTTGACAGTAATAATTTTAAGGGGAACGTCATTTTCATGATAAATCTACCGGAGCAAATGGAACTGTGCTATTTTAACGTAGAAAACTTACACACGAACGTAAGCGGTTCACGTGTGAGATAATTAGTACCACACAAAAAAAAAAAAAGAAGAGGAATACTATACGACGTCGTAGAGCGTCGGCGGAAGAAATTGACATGGCAACAACGCATGTCAATATTTCAGAGAGACAAACAGAAGATAATCATAATAAAATGAACCCGTGAATCCCGCAATGGCCTTCTTCTTTCCTTTTTTTTTTTTTTAAAAAAAAATAAATAAATATATATAACTTATAATAATTCCAAAAAATAATTAAAAAAAAAAAAAGGCTGAAAACGTGTTGGTGTTTTAGGCTTTTGGGGGTCGAGCTCTGACCCGGCTGAGGCTGTGCTCTTCCGCTTCATTGACTACGGTCGTCTCTGTCTCTGCCACATACTACAGAAGGTCAGCACTCTCGAATCAGGCGAGTGTTCATCACAGAGCCATTAGATGAATACTGATGTAGCGTTCCGTACTGATCGTGTGGTACATAACGTGCGTTTGGAAGGCATTGCCGTAGAAAGAGCGTGCTCACCAATTTTCGTGTACAGAACGACGGAACAATCTCCTCTCCGGCACTACAAATCTACGCTTCTCTTATCTCACCACACACATCACCACCGCCGCCGCCGCCACCACCAGCACCGTCAATAAAAAGAGAAAAAAAAAAAAAAAAACTAATACATATATTTTTATCTCACTTTTAATTACTACTTTACCCTCACTCCCAGCATTGATTGATGTCCACTCCCCCCCCCCTGTACGGAATGGACTTTTTAACTTCATCCCTCAAAATTCTGTCTTCTGTACTGTAACTCCCAAAAATAAATCAATAAATCATAAAGATTAATCCGTGTTTTTAAATAATCATATCCAGTAGGAATGTTCCAAACAACTAAACCACCATGCAACCAATCCAAGCAAGATCATCGTTTAAACATACATCATATGGTTACATTGAATCTCATTAATTTATTATGTTGGATTATAATTCATTTGGTTTTATCTGCTTGTTTGTTTAGGAGATAAATTGTCATTTGTTGTTTTTTGATTGAAGCTTTAAAGTTGGTGTTTGTTTATTTATTAGATTAGATGTCAAGTAGCGATTCTTTGTTCAACAAACCTCATTAACTATTTTTACAGCATATAATTTGTGAAATTAAATTAAATAATGATCGTATGTTTGAGCTTAGTAGGATGCTACAAAGGTTATTTAATACCATGTCTATGAGTCTAAACAAATTAAATCACCTAAATCTGATTTGGTTTCACTAACAAAATTCCATAATCAATCAAGCAGATCAAAAAAAAATTTACAATATAATTTGGTTAATGATTTTTCCTGTATGACTCACCAAAACGACCTTAAACATCCAAATCAGATCATAAGAATAGTGTGACGTAATTCCCAAATAATATGCACTACCACAAAATTCCCTTTTCCTCCTTTTTAGGAAAAAAAATATTTTCCACTTTTGTGATCAAATAAAAGGCTGTTGAGGATTTGATAAAAAGTAATCTAAAATCTTTGTAAAGCAAAAAAGAAAAGGTAATTAAAATAAATTTATGAATTGTGGTAAAGCAGCATGTGTGGGTGGGATGCCACATTTTTATCTCCATTCAAGATATTCCTTGGCTATGGCAAAGTGGGTCCAAACAAGGGAAAAAAGGATTGTGCAAAAGCATAATAAGAGCTCCTTTGATTCATTATTTACCCAGAAAAAAAGAAAAAAAAAAATGCTCTCTTTCTTTTTCAAATGATCTCATATCTTTCACTTTCACCCTGTTCATCATTGGGAAATTTATTATGTCATTAGAATTTAGATTATGGAGATATGTAGCACCAGTTCCTTTTTTTGGTTTGGTAAAGATTTTTGGCTTTGTCGGAATCGTTGTCTTTTTCTTTCAAATTTGAATTTCGAATATCAAAACCATCGATTTCAAATGGTTGACTAAAGTATTTTCATATCTAATAGCGGAGTACTTAATGTCGTGCCACAACAATGGAAAATGATGCCAGTAGTAGCATTGCTATGGCCACAATCGGATTAAAAATGTGATTGCTTCTAATACAACTAGTTTAAAAAGGACCCCCAACCAATTGGTTTCCCCGTTATAATAATGGATGAATAAAAAGGACGTAATTATGTAACCAAGACAATTATGTGTCAATAACGAGTCACCGGGTTCTATGAACAGAAGAAGTTGAAGCAATCATTTAACCATAATCAAATAATGTGAAGATTATGCAAAAGTTCAAATATTTGGAGTAGGACTGATCCATCGATCCACAATCCACATATTGACCTTAGCAGCTGCAGATTCCTAAATACTAACAATGTCATCAATCCTTGTCTGTCCCTACATCGTCATCAGAAGCCAAATACAACATACAATATTACATAAGTCTGTCCATTCAATATATATATATATATATATATTACATGAGTTGTTAATAATTTTTAGTACATAAATAAAAAAATGGAGAGAGAGAAAGAGAGTTATTATACGAAGATGACCGAAAATTATAATGATAATAATAATAGAGTAAAAACTAGAAAGTGTATACAAAACCAAAGCGTATAATTAACATATAAATAAGTGAGGTATGTTTTGCTTAGTTAGCTAGAGCAAGTAGGAAATATTTTAGTCCTGTTTTTTTTTTTTTTCTAAATTTCGACAAAACTAAAGAAACTAAAATAAAATAAAATAGAAAGAAGAAAAAGATATACTTAATTAGAGGAGGACGTGAACCTGATTTTTCAAGAATTAAAAACAGAAACAAAACTCAAAGAAATCAAAGAACTTAGTGAAACCTATAACTAAGTTTCACAATACAATTATCATAAACAAAAGAAAAAAATAAAAGAAGAAGTGGTCCACCATTAGGTAGGACAAATTATAGAAGGTGTTCAAGAAGAAAAAAAATCAACAATGCGATTACTCTTACGATAAATATGTATCACGACGAGATCTATATGAGTAATGTACTCCTAGACCCTAAACCAAGCTGATATCTAACAAAAAGAAACTTTTAAAGAACGAGACAACAATATAGAAATCACATAAATAGAATCACTATTCAACCAAAGGTGCTTCCAACCATATTTTTAAGTAAAGTTAATCGCATGAATTGCCGCTACCAACCCAGTCTTGGAAGCATAATCTATTCCCAAAGGAATAAAGAAACAACCACGAACAAAACTACGATATATCTTAAATACCCTTGAGTATCCAAAAAGACCCAAAATGCTAAAAGCAGAACCATCAGTGTTGACCTTAATCTATGAATGAAGAGGAGGCCTCCAAACAATTTCAATAATATTAGGCGTCTTCTGGGACCTACCTTTAACACGAAGCTCCCTTAAAATCATAAGTTCTATCACAGAATTAAATATAGTACCTGAAATTAGAGACTCAACCTCTCTAATAAAGTGCCATAAGAGAACAAATGCAGAATTAATACAAGACTTTTTTTCTTCGAAAAGAGCCAAATTCTAAAAGTGCCAAAATAGAAGCCAGACCAACCTTCCAAAAAGAACTAAGTTGAGGACTCAAAGAACAATATTGAGCTTTATCCCAAAAATCTACCATAGTGCCCTTCTAGAGAAATAAGAGTACGGAAGATAGATGACAAAGCTGACCAAAGATCTACCACAGTGCCCCTCTAGAGAAATAGGAGTACAGAAATAGATGACAAAGCTGACCAAAGTTGCTAGGTAAAAGGCCAATAAAAGAACAAATGTGACAAGTCCTCTATGGAAAAGCGACAAAAGTAATAATAAGACGGGAGATTAAAACCGCGTCTCATCAGTGAAGTTGCAGTAGGAAGACGATCATGAAGAGTTCTCCAAAGTAAAATCGACCTCGAACGAGGAATAAAAGAGGACCAAATCTGATTTCCTCAAGAACAATCATTTGTAGAACCAGAAATAAAGATATAAGTATCAGAGTAAGTAACCAAACCATCTAAGGAACCCATCCAAAACAATGTATCCGAACCATCTAATTATACAACTGATTCAATTGTAACTACAATGTCTAGAAAGCAAACTTTATGAGTAGAAGAGAGGGACCAACTCGAGTCTGTCAGAAGATCACTAACTACACTCTCCAAAGGAGGATTGAGAACCATGAGAGAAGAAATTAAGCCGATTAATGGGGAACCCAACTAATTATCAGTCCAAAACTTGATCTTGGAATGCCTACTGACCGACCAACGAGACTCTTCGAGCAAGTCCTTACACAAAGGACGAAGTCCAGTCTAAATAGAAGATTTAATCTGATATCAAAATTACCATTGCCTTTAAAAAAATGAGCACGAAGATAGATGAATAAATTAGAATCAATAGTCATCATTCTCTAAGCAAACTTTTTAAGAAAGACTTTGTTAAGCAGAGATAAATCATGAAGTCCAAAAACTGCCCTCCTCCTTAGGACGACAATATTTCTTTCAAGAAACTTGAACAGGTTTCTTTTGTAGCATAAAACTTGACCAAATAAAATTGTACATTGCCTTCCTCATTTTTCGTAACAAAGAACTTGGCCATTTGTAAATCTGAAATGAATGAAGGGATGATCTATAAATCACAGAACTTGCCAAAGTAACTCTGCTAGTGAAGGAAAGTGATAAATCCATCCAACAACGAAATCTAGCCAACAAATTATCTATCCAATGAATCAACCACCTTTGTCGAGGAACCCCCATAAACAAAGGAACCTCTAAGTAATGTATCGACTCTCCACCTCACTTCATACCACAAATAGAATGCAAATCCCTAATTTTTGCAGAGGAGATACTCTTAAAGATGTAGATATGCTACTTATCCCAATTAACCATTTGTCCCAAAAGAGATCCATACAATTTAAAGGCTGAGTGAATAGCTCTCATATTCTTAGAGAAAGCTTTACAGAAAACAAGCACATCATCTGCATACAAAAAGTGAGTAAGAGCACTCTTACCCTAAGGTGGCGAGATATAATCAATAGTTTTTGAACTGAATAAATGAGCTAAGTAATGATTTAAGAAGTCATCAGCCAAGCAAAAAAGTAAAGGAGAAAGAGGATTATCTTGCTTGACTCTTTAAGAGCAAGAAAAAAAACCATGAGGAGTCCCATGAAGAAGTATAGAGATGCGAGCCAAATTAAAAATATTCGAAACCCAATTGATGAAGATATCCGAAAAGCTGAAGGACCGAAGAATCTTCAGAACAAAAGACCAATCAATAAAGTTAAAAGCCTTGCAAATATTAATTTTTAAAGTAATATAACCACCGAAAGCCAAGTTGCCTAGGGAGTTGTTACATTCTGAGGCTCCCATTATATAATCACTATTTGTCTTCTTGGGATAAAACCAAACTAATTCAAAGAGATAATTTGAGAACTAATAGGACCTAGTCTGATAGCAAAGATTTTAGTGATAACTTTGAAAAAGAAATTCCTTAAATCTATAGGCCAAAACTGTTCTATTTTATTTGCCTCATTATCTTTAGGAATAAGAACCATAAAATTTGAGTTAACACCAGAGAACATCTTACCAGTACGAAAGAATTCTTGAATTGTTGAAAAAAAATCATCGCCTACAATAGACCAACAAGACCTACAATAGACCTACAATAGGTCCCGAATACTAAATGGGCGCAAAAATCTAAAATTATAAAAATACCACATTTTGAAAATAATTAGAAAATACCACATTTTCATCACGATAATTAACGATCTTCCGGTTATTGTTTTAACACTTAAAAATTATGATATTTCATGTTTCAAACTCCTCTATCACGTGGTAAAATTTTCTCGGAAAAAATAACTCAGTTCTGAAATAATTACAAAAATACCACAAAAATTAAATATTAAAATATTGATACAGTAGTTAACTTCTCACCGGAGCTGAACTAGAGGCCGAGAGTGATCGGAAATCAAAGCTGGAGTCGAGACGAATCCAACAGTGGTAATGGTGTGGTGATCGGACGTCGGACGGCGGGCAAAAACCCGTCACGGCGGCGCAAACTTCGGGCTGCGATTTCTCCGGCGAGGAGCAGTGGTTCATGGCGACAGTACCCAACACTGGTTCGTCGTTATCTTCCGGTCACGGCGGGCAGGCGCGTCTGGCGTGGCGGCTTTTAGTAGAGCCTTGGGTGAATAGTGACCGTGAGTTGGATCGGTGGGTTTCCGTGGAGAAGAAAGAAGAAATTGGGGTTTTTATGCAATTTTCGAAACTGTAGTAGTGGGACACGTGGCACAATCTGATTCGACCATTTTTTTTTTGAAATTTCACTTTGGCCACAATTTTAAAAAGATTCTTTCACTTTAGTCCCTCCTTAATTACACTTCTGTCCCCGATTTGAAATTTTTTTTTTTAATTTTTGCCCCAAATGCACCTAGACTTTATCTTGTCTAGATTCAATACCAAATTTATTTTAGATGTTTATTTGAAAAATATAACGTTTATTATTGGACGTCATGACGAGTGACATTTATTGATAGACACCAGAAAAAATTGACATTAACTGATAGATGCCGTATAGAGGCGTCGTTTACTGACAAACACAGTAAAGAGACGGCATCGTTTATTGACAAACACCATAAAGAGATTTGTTTATCTATGGAGATAATGAAATTAGTTTTGTCTACTTTTGCAAGACTGAATTCAAATACCTTACTGATATTTGTTTCATATTTTCAATTATGAGTTTTTACGTAGTTGTTTTTTTTTTGTTTCCTTAAGTAGGGTAACCGATAAAATGGTTTTAATCGATCATTAATATAATCCCTCGTAAAAATTCATTCAGAAAAGAAAAAAAAAAATCTGAAGATTTAACATTGGGCATTTAGTTAAAATAAGGTAACAGCGTGGACCTTTTCTGGGAAAATAAAACTAGAATGCGAACCCTCGTGAAAATTGAGATAAAGGTGGTGCATGTACATGTACACAAAAAATGGCCGTGTTGTGATACAGAGATGGCATATTATTGGCCGTACGTGGCATTATGCTAATTATGGGTGGTGCTTTTGAGGTGCCTAACAAAGTAAGAGCAAAGTCCAAATGCTCAAATGTTATTAGCAAAAGATGACTCCACTGTCTATCTCTGCTTCTTCAAACACATTGGTTGGGGAATAGGAAAGAGAGAAAAAAAACAAAAGAAGAGACAAGTCTGCTGAAAAATGGGTTGCAAAAGCGAATCAAATGAAACATAATGCATAATAATAAAACATTTGCTGGAATGGAATGGCCCTCAAAAAAAAAAAGAAAAAAGAAAAAAGAAAAAAGTTATTAAGGAAATTAGGCCGAGTAACAGTCAGTGGGCCGGACTTATGGACCTGTAAGGTCTTGCTAGAGATAGTGAGGCTGTGCTGTTAATGGTTTGAGGCCCATTATGTGATAGCGTAGTGGGTTGGGTCTTGACTTGAGGGATATGTAGTATCCAATGAGAACGGGACACGCGATGAAGAGAGGCTACAGGTAATGTCAGGGGGGTAGTGGGTGGAAATCCAAATCCAAATCCGCAAAGACAAAGGCGTAGGCGTCTGGGGTTGGAGGGAGGAGAAGAGAAGAGCGGGATCGATCGATCGATCGATCGATCGTATGTTCATTCGTTCGTAATTGGAATCTTTGGGGGGAGAGTCGTGTTTCTCATATATATATATATATATATATAATCTTGGGTGGTTCCAATAAAAATATGGGGAAGAATCAAGCGTACAAAGCGATGCAGAGAGCTCGGCTGGGGTCCACGTCTGCCGGACCTGACGATGTGGAGGATGGCATGGTTTGTACCCTTCCATTTATCTTTGTGAATAAATCTCAATTTATTAAAAGTGTATTTTGAATATTTGAGAGTGGATTGTGTTGTATCAAAGGGTAGGGGTAGGGGTAGGGGTTTTGGGTTTGAAATCTGAATCTGAATCTGAATATGTGTGGTTTAATGTTATATGGTTTAATGTTAAATGGTTTAATGTTATATGGTTGAATGTTAAATGGTTTAATGTTATATGGTTGAATGTTCAATGGTTGTGACATAACTGATGAGGAGAGTGGCAGGTGGATGGTTCATTTCATTCACCAGAGTGGCATGCTGCCCGTTTGGCGAGCCTCAAAACTTCACACACCATAACTTGGGAAGAATACAAAAAGAAGCAAAAGGAAGACGAGATTCGCAAGGGGGAATTGGAGAAAGATACTGACAAGATGATGAGAGAGTACAGAGCTCAACTCGATGCCGAGAGGGCTGGCAAGCTGTCCCAAGGCAGAAACCATTCTAATTCTTCTCACCACCACCACCACCACCACCACCACCACCGCAAAAGAGGTATACGCTTATTATTCTAATTCTTAATTCTTAATTCAAATACATACATGTCATTGCTACTACTACTACTATTATTGTTTTGTTTCAGATAGGAAGGACAAAGATTCAAAGAAACGCAGCAGCAGCAGCAGCAAAAGGAGAAAGGTGTCTATGTCTATCTCCCTTCCTCCTTACATAACTCGTTTTTAAGTTTTTTCTCTGTAAAAATCTCAAATTCGAGAGAATACAAAACTCTCTCTCTAACTCTCCTCTTTTTTCAACGCACTGCTGTAGCACTCAAGAAGGAGATCATCTGAATCTAGTTCATCCAGTTGTTGGGAGGAGTCTTGTACTAGTGATGAAGAAGACAAGGAATCAAGAAGATCCAAGTCTAGGTCTAAAAGATCTAACAAGTTAAAAAAGCACAAATCAAGGACCAAGCACAATGGCAGTAACGATGACGAGGCTGAAGGTCCGCTACCCCTTTCAAGATTCTTTCACAGCGTCAAGACCTAATACTGGTGTAGCTATTTTTCTCTACTTGCACTCAAAATAGGCAGATGATATCCTTTTCCTTTTCCTTTTCCTTTTCCTTTTGCGTGTACAAATTCCATTGTTTCTTAAGATTATTTGATGTTTTTCCATGATAATCTCCTCTCCTTTTTTAAACTCTTAACAAATTTATGCTTTTACACTCTTCTTTTTTCGTCCCACATCATGGGAATCTGATACGTATCTAGGAAAATTCTATGGCCTCATTCTGTACAATTGAAACATGTAAAGAGTGATCAAAATCACAGACGATAAAAGGGCCAAAAAAAAAAAGAGGATTTTCCAATTCAAGAATCGTCAACTTAGAAACATAGTTGGGATCCCGGTCTTAAATTTAATCATAAGTCAGCTCAAATGAATGCGATGAAACACAATAAGAAGCAGAAAAGCCGATACAAACACCATTACCACTGTTCAGTCCTTTCCACTTTTGCCATGGTTAGATAGTTTTGGAACCACCCACTTTCGGATGGAACATATTTACATGAAGAAATCGATCCCCAAACCATGGAAAAGAGACACCACACTAATCAAAGTCACGATAAAACTAATAGCATGAATTGAATCTTCATTATTGCTGATACTCAGGGTTAAATGCCACTGCCTCTCGGTAGATAAGCTCCTTCATCTGTTCCTCAGTAAGTGCATGCTGCTCGAAGTCAAAGATGAAGGGACTCGTGCACACTGGCTCATCACTAATGTCGTGCAGAGATGTTAAGTAGGGATGAGCTAGAGCATCTTCGACTGCAACAAATAGAAAACATTAAAATTTGCATAACAAAGGGAAATATTAAATTTTTTCTTTCACCGAAAACAAGAAGAAGAAGAAGAAGAAGGGTAATGCACTTGGTTGAGTAAAAACAACAAAAAATGTGGTCTAATAGCATAGAAACTAAGAAAACTGATGTTACAATCCAATCTGATTATAAGAAGACATATTCACCAGTTATCCTCTGTCTTGGATCAAACGTTAGCATCTTTTCAACAAGATTAATTGCTGCCGGATGAACGTGAGGGAACTTTTCGGTAAATGACTGGCGACGGTAAACAGGAAGTTGCCTAATGTATCTCTTAGCATTTTCGTTCAGAAACCCCAACTCAGCCTCTGATGGGGTGCCAATAAGCTGCAATGTGTTCAGCTCATTAATTATACGGATAACCATGAACAAGAACACGGTTATACGTGCACTTAGAAGCATGTGCTCATAAACCTTAAACATCTCATCCAATTTACGCCTAAATTGAATCTGAAATACATCTTGGATGTAAAGAAATGATGAAACAATTGAATGCTATGCTATTCATGGAATTTAATAAACAACTCTAGAATGAAAATTAAGTCCTATGTCAAAAACAATCTCATGGAAATTTTTAAAAACAGTTTGTGCCATTGATTCATCTTAGTTCTCTGGAACTTAGAAGAAAATGCTGGTCGTTGCAGGAAAGAAAGTAACAGAGAGCTTTCGTTTAAGATAACAAAAATCCCTAAGATCATAAAGATGACAAGTGACAGTATGATATTCACAAAAAGAAATACCTCCATAAGCAAACGCAGCTGATGCACATGATCTCTGCCAGGAAAAAGTGGCTTCCGATCCATCAATTCCATAAAAATACAACCTACCGACCATACATCAATTGCTGCAGTGTAATCTGAGGAGTTTAACAACAGTTCTGGGGCACGGTACCATCTCGTAACAACATATTCTGTCATAAAATCAGTTTCTGAGGTGACACGAGCTAGCCCAAAATCACAAATTTTCAAGTCACAATTCGCATTTAGGAGAAGATTGCTAGGTTTCAAGTCTCTGTGAAGGACATTTGCAGAATGTATGTACTTCAATCCACGGAGAATCTGATAAAGGAAATACTGCAAAACAGAAAATTTTGTTTTTTTTTTTAGGGGGGGAAAATGCAGTAGGTATGATTTAAGGCTGATAAGTAGAGTTAGAGCAAGCATGACCAAAAGAGGAAGTTCCAAATTGCCATTAGAAATAAAAATACAAACGTAAAGTAAGTCCAGAAACAAGATTATTGTTTTCAAGTAGAACAGAAAAAATGTTAGAGAAAAAGAACAGACAAATCAAGCTCATCTGAGAAAACTTAGCCGTTAGCTCATCTGAGAAAACTTAGCTGTTAATGAACTACAAAACAATGCATTTGAAACAAAAATACAAATTATTTAGGCATTCTGACATGATTCAGGAATTTGAGTTTAGCTGAGAGTATTATTATCATAAACTAGTAGATCAATCTAATACAACTATAAATACGTATATGCTTCCTCTAATGCCCAACATCCTTAACCTGCTTAGAGATCATGCCTCACAAAAATTGTGCATAGCCTTCATCCTTTCCCAAGAATATTTTCACGTGAAAAGTTTCCTGTCATAGTCCATCCTAGTGTTACTCATAAGTAGATTGTAGTGTTATCAACATTCTATTAGGGTCCATTACAGTGATAGCTAAGACTCATTAGGGTAAATTAGGTGTTGCAGACATACTTTATGCTTGCTTTTGTTCTCTTTCAATACCCTAAAGAGACATTTGTTCCTTCTGTTATGTTGCTAATGAAATATTCTTAACACTTTGAAAGAGAACCATCAATCATACTCGAAGCCGCCATGAAGCTAAATTCATTTAATTAATCAGTGATCGATGAAGACTGACTCAATTGATCAGTAGTAAGCCAAAAAAGGCTTAAACTCTATAAATAAAACCTGGCAGTGCTCCTCGGACAAGGCTTGATTGGAGCGAATTATTTGATGGAGGTCAGTGTCCATTAGCTCATAGGCGATGTAGACATCGTTAAAACTCTCCCTCTGAGGTGGTGGTATTATATCCCTTATTGCAACAACCTGCAAGTAAGATTAAAAAAAAAAAAAAAAAAAATGAGGAAAATACAATAATGGGTCGAATTTTTCAGTCCATTTTATACATAAAAGACTATATATTGATTGCATGGTAATGATAATTAAGGTGATATAAAGATGGTAATGGTACACAAGTTGTTGAAAGAAAGATGATGAGTGAACGAGAGAGAGACGTTTTCGTGGTCCATGTGACGAAGGAGCTTGATCTCGCGGAGAGTCCTCTTAGCATCGATCTTATTATCAAAAGCATTGGCAATCTTCTTTATGGCGACGTTCTCATTCGTCTCCGAGTTCAAAGCCGAGCTATTCAATTACAAAAAAATATTATCTTTTTTTTTTTTTTTTTTTTTTCCCTCTAATCCCAATCTCTGATTTTGTAAACATCAAATTTAGCAAAATCTTAATCAGAAATTAAAGAAAAATGAAAAGAAAAGAAGATTATACCAGACGATGCCGTAAGCGCCTTTGCCGATGGGCATAATGGGAGGCTTGTACTTGGCTGTCACCTCGAACACGTTGCCGAATATGTTGTACTGAATGAATCTACCGCCGTGGCTCAGCGTCGCCGGGATGTTTTCCATCCCCATCTGCGCCGGCTGCGGCGGTGGCTGAACTTCCGCCGCCTCCGACATAACGGTGTCTGTTGGCTGACCCTCCATTTCGCTTCTTCAGTTGAGGAGGTGAGATTGGTTGTTCTCTTCTCTTCTCCTCTCTTCTACCACTATGGCCTATGGGGGGAGGCGTCTGCTCCTCACTGCTGCCTTACTTTTATTTTTTATTATTATTTTTTCTTCTCTCGAGTTTGTTGCCACTTTTACCCCCACAACTGCTTTGCTTTACTTTACTTTATTTATTTATTTATTTATTTATTTTTTAATTTCTAATTCATGGTATGACACGTCTATTCTGTATAAACTGGTGTTTTTTCTTTTCGCAGTACTAATTATAGGTAGAAAACAGAATTTTGGTTTCTAGATATTTAGTTACCTTAATAGAAATCTAGAAACCATTGACACTTACCTTAATAATATTAAAGCCTGCAAGTGTGGTCCTTCAATTGACACTTACCTTAATTTTGGTTTCTAGATTTTTAGTTGTATCATTTTGTAATTAACTCCCAAGTTTCTTACAACTTTTTTTAGTACAAAGCTTGACCAAAGAACCAAACATGAAACTTAAACAAAAATGGTACCATATGAAAGTTAAACACCGCAAAAGTGCAATTTCATTTAACTATTTGTATTTCTATGAATGTAAAAAAACAAAACCATTTCCACGTTTTATATATATATATATATATTACTCGAATCATGGATGCTTCCAACCTTGAGAGAGATGTTCCTCTTGCCTTTCTCCAAGTTCTGAAATCCATTAAAAACAATGCAGGTACTTTCTACAATTTAACTCATTTATATGATTTGACAAGTTTTTATGGGCTTTCTACAAATATAGTACATTACTAATTACAGCCAACTATTTGGTAAGTGATCTTTTGAATCAGTTTTAAATACATTGTTTTTTTCTTTTGGAGTTAATTAATTCGATTACAAGCACCAAAAAAGCAAAGGCCGCTCTATACAAAACTGATAAATTAATTCACTCTCAAAGTTTCGCACTATCCAAAGGTAATCAAGAAATATACAAAGGTTGAGACTTGTTTCCAACTATTTTTTTAGAATATATAAAAGTGTAAAGCACTATCTAATATCCTCTATAAAACCATTCATAAAACATGATACCTGCTATTATACTAGGCTTTAGAAAAGCATGGCTGCAAAAAATTATCCAGAAGCTTTCCTCTTTGCAACTCTTCTACCCCTTCTTATCCATCCTTCCAACGCGGGTAACTACTTCTAAGTAGCTTTACATTTTACATGAACGACTATGTGCTAAGATGAGATTCATATCATTATCAAATAGTGTACAAATCTAGCACTCTGAAAATAGCTCACTACTAGTAAGACCCTACAATACACGGCAGAAGTCCATTTACAATTCTGCAACCTTATTGCAGTCCAATGACGATGTTATTTTTATTGTTATTAGCTATCGTTTATTGAACAATTTGTCTCCTTGTCCATGTGATATCAGCTCAGTATCCTTTGGCATGTCCAGCTCCATTCACTACTGGGCTTTGCATTAATCAGTCTGACTGTTACCACAGATGTCAAAAAGCTGCACCCCAGAGCTTTTATTCGTGTAAAGAGCACTCCTATTATGCGACCAAACCTTTATGCATCTGCAATTTCTGTTAAATGCAATACCTGTTGTATTTTATAAACAAGGCAAAATATTGCCCTTCTTTTCTTTGCTTTCCTCATGTTAGGATGATTGAGCTACTGACATTTTGTAACTACTAGCTAGGAGTGCTATTGGGAACTTGGATTTTCACCGTCTTTCGTTTTTAAGAAACTCAATCATGTGGGCTTCTAACTGTAATAACCGAAACGTAAATAGAACCTTCTGTGCTCATCGCCTTCCCCATCCCCATTTTAGTTGTGCCACTGTGAGCTTTGAATGTTGAAAATTCAACACTAAACGAAAATTGAACATCATGATGTCAATTTGAATACAGACTTGAGTTTAATGACTTCATACAGTTGAGGAGAAGATCGCAGATTTAGGAGAAGAAAACCAGTAACAATTCTCAACCAACACGAAAGCATATATGATGCCTGATCTAAATATCATTACCTAAGAACATTCTGCTCCGGCTCCAGATAACAAAAAAGTTTGATTCTTCTGGAAATTATAACCGTAAAAATTCCAAATCAGCGTGTATATTGTATGTTTGAGACCTTATTTCTTAGCCATACAAATACGTCACTTCTTCAATAACTAGCATGATGTGAAGGTGGGGAGTTTCGACTGCTTACCAACTAAGAGGGTCTACCAATTAAATGCAGGTAATACATATGATGGATAAGCATCATATTTGGAGGCCAGAGCTTGAACAGACGAAGAATTGGCAATGTCTCCAAAACTATTTAGTCCAAGTTCATTTGCATGGATTCCACCTGTAATGAAAACCGATTGGATTCCAGCAGCATTTGCACCCTTGATGTCATGGTGGAGAGAATCACCGACGGCAATAGAATCTGAAGCATCTACACTGGCCATGGCCATAGCTGATTCATAGATTATCTGCATCAAAATGTGTTAAAAGATCAATAAAAAAGAAAAAAGACATCAACGGGGAATATACATGTAACAGGCCCCATATTAAACCCACAGCCTCATCCTGTAACAGGCTCCAAAATTTACACATACATCCTTACCAGTGAAGGGGCCAAAAGATTTCCAGTTACAGTGCAAGTGCCAAGAGATCACCTACTAAGGTAATAAATTGATGGTGATTATAATAATGAAAAGACCAATTATAGGAACAATGTGAATGGATCACCTTGTCAGGTTTGCCCATCCATTTTACTTCGCCTCCAAGCTCTTCATATTTTGCTGCCAGAGACCCTAATAAAAAAAAATTATTTATGTCAGAAAAAAAAAACATCATGTAGAAAAATGAAAAAAGAAAGCATCTTTGCGGGAAAATGTTGTGTAGTTTCTGCCATTACCATATGTTTTGCATGAGAGTTGAAAGGGAAACGAAAAAGAATTACCAGGCATTACTCTCAATGCTCTAGCCTCAACAGTTACGAAATCTGGATTGGCCACCACCATAGGAATCTTTTTAGCAGCACAATGTTCCAATATATTCTCAAGTTCCTCAAGTTTCATGGGACGCGCAACACCAGAAGGATGCCCCAAGGCTTCAGTGCCATGGGCCAAGATGAACTCAGCATCTTCAACCTTGTCCACAACTTGTAAGCCTAAGCCCTGCATAAATATTCTAACATGTTAGACCATTCATTAAAATTTCCAAACCATGTAACGAAAAATCCATATTTTTTTTCATTATACCCTTGTCATAAGATGCTGGCAGAAATAAATTAAAGTAAGCAATAAAAAAGGATCAAATAAGATCAATGAGGAGTGCATTTCAAGGTTGTAATTCCCACCAAATGCATTCATTTAGTCGGAAGGTTCGGCAAAACTAAGTAGAACCACACATCTGTTGTAAATGGCTGCTACAACCAGCTATTCTTCTCCAATGGGAAATGTGAAATACTTTTCTGTTTAGCAAAAGATAAATATTCTCAAGCCTCAAAAATTGTCCACTCAAATAGAACCCAATGAAGTGTTTTCCAGCGTAAAAAATGAACATCTAGGTATATATGTACATATATATATATTTATATATTTTCCAACATGATAAAGATGGTTAAGTTTCAGAGAGAGGGGAAGGATGATCTGAAAAACGCACAGAAGAAGCATACCTCAAGAGATATAGCTCCCCGGTCACTCCAGGTCATATGAATGCAACGTCTTCCAAGTGCTGAAAACCAAGCGTCATCTCTCCTGTTCTTACAACGATATGTGTGAGAAGTTGCAAAATCTCTTTTAAAATTAGACATAAGAAAATGTGCCAAACATACAAAGCAATTGATAATTTCCTTCCTAGCAGGATAGATTCTGTAGTGCGAATTAGTATATTGCTATAGGAGATAAAGACTGCACCAAAAAAACAGATTAACAAAAACGAAAGCAAAACTAAAAAGTGGACATGGGAGCATACAGATTGATAATAATTACACAAACTGGGCACACCTTAGCAAGTTCTGATGAGTAAGTTCTCCACTAGTAATGGCTCCAACAAAGAGAGAGGGATCAAAGCCAAGGCTTTTCATTTTGTCCATGGTTACTGAAGAGCGTCTTGAGGAATTACTTATGATCACCATCTTTGCACCACTACTTGCCAGCTTCTCTACTATTAATTGAAAACAACAAGCAATACCAATTATACAGATATGCACTACTGAATTCCTAAAGACACTCTATATTGGGGAGGGAAAAAAAAAAGCTTGCGAACCCAGAAGCCAAAAAGAAGAGAAGAAAACATACATGTCAAAATGGCACCTGGATAAGGTCGCTTCCCGTCATGAAGCACTCCAAACTGATCTAGGAACCATGCCTGCAAAGACATCAGGACCCAATTGCTCAAAACGATTAATCTAATTTATATAAAGCATAGAGCATATAAAGAAGATGGATGAAGAAACAATATCTCAAACTGGGAAAAAAATGTCTGTATTTTAGTGGGTAGCTTACCTTGAAAGAACGCCTCTCGGCAAGTTCTTGAAGCCCATTAAAGCTCTGAAAGAGGTGAGATTCAGTGGAAGTGGGTGAAGGCGGAGCACAACATCTGGGACTCCCCATTATCTCCGGCCCTTCTCCGTTCCAACTCCTCCGTGTTTTCTCGATGGTGGTTGGTGAGGAGGAAGGAGGAGGAGGGTCTATAGACTAGTCTGTGAGCACTCCCTCTCTCAAATATGGATAATGGAATTAGAAAACGGGTCGGGCGGGCGTAATCTTAACGTCCTTTTATTTTTGTTTTGGGTACATTTATATGTAGTTTCAAATTGAAAAAGTAATTTCTTAACAGTTTCTCAGATTTTACATCTATGAGAATCGATATTTCTTTTATTCTCATTTTTGTGAGGCAGTTAATTTCTGCCTGTTTGTTTTTCTGTCGAAACCTCAGTCGACAAAAGTTGGATGCTATGGTTTAGTAAGGTTCCAAGTTAAAAATCATTGAAAAAAGAGCTTGTGTTAAGTGATACAGCATATTTAATTATGACTTGCTTAAGTAGACAGACAGGTTTGTTTTTGTGTATAAAATCATTGACCAAGTAAGCAAATAGCATTATGGTTTGCTGGGGCCTTGGAGGCATAAACAAGAGATCTATGATCTAGCTTTGGTGTTAAAAAACCAAAGCATTCAACTTCGGTTGGTCAAATTTTGTGGCTAGCTGTCCCGGATGACCATATTAGGTCTCATAATTCACATTCATCATATTAGGAAAGCATCAAACTACTAATGGAGTTTGTTGTTTTGTGTCTAATGAATCATTTTATTTATTTTTCTTTGCATATAATATATATTGGAATGATACGATTACTTGTCAACTAGAAACGACGAAAAAGGAAATTACCCTTGGATGGTTATTATTAGAATATATAATTTTGCCTCCTAGTTCAAGGAAAATCTTTCAAGAAGGTAGTAGTACATGAACAAATTTGAAAGGGGTATATCTATTGGAAAACTACTCGGAGGGAGCTTCAACTTGAGTGGAGGGTGCTTCGGATGAGGATGCTTTGACAGTCTTTCCTTTCTCCCTTAGCTTGGCGATTTCCTCCTTCATGGCTTCCTTCCTCCTTTTGCTAGCTAGCACTTTTGCCTGAACGCCACTCACATTGGGGTCTTTTTTCTCTTCCGGGGGAGGGGGTGGGGGCCTTCTGGCCGCAGCTCTCGCACTCCACTCACTGCCATTCAAGCCTAGCAATGCACCAGCCAACCCCAAGCTCAATGTCCTGTCAACAATATCTGGCAATACTAAGCATATCTATGTTTTGTTATGCAATGCCATAAGCAATGAACCCAATTGACATGAGATGGAAGCCCCCCCTCTTTTTGCTTGCAACAATCTATAGGCACAGTATAGTATACATTACAAATATACAATGCACAATAAATTAACAGGCTTAAATGAGAAACAAAACACGTATTAACCTTCGGTTGACGATCTTTAAACGTGGATAATGGGTGTTCTTCTTTAATGTTGTGGAGAAGGGTGTTGGTGTTGTTGCAGTAGCTGGCGCCGGACACAGTGCATGTGCCATAACTCTTACTCACTGAACAGAGATTGTTTGGAATTTTGTGAATGAGCCATTTTACTACTTCTTGATGTAGGAGAAATCTGTTTTGTGGATGGCGTTGAAAGGTTTATATTCAAACGATGCTTATTGGCTGCCATCAGATAAGATTGTACTAGTGGGACCCTTCCCCTCGTTTTCCTGAGTTTTGCTTATAAATGAGTCGTAGGCTGCTGATGAGCCAAATCCCCAAATTGTTCTGAAAAGGGAGCGAATATGCTCAAAACACATCACCCTTGCGAATGTAACCTTTTTTGAGACCTTGATCTCACTTCTTCTTTACTTTACATTAGCATTAGTCAACCTGAGGTATACGTTCCATCCAAAATCCTAGATTAAATTTGACATCCTCTTAATCTAGGAAAAAGGAAGGGAAAATAATCGCATCCATGAACTTTTTTGCATCAGAAGCAAAATTCGGATTAAACGGTTCTCATGGGGCAAAGTCGAGCAGAACCAAACAGACATACTAGACTTGGGAATCCAGATGCTTACTCGGAATTTTTGCACGGCAACTAGAATGAACCTAGACCAATTACCGTTGATGAGACCTGATTATTATTCAGATAGGAAGAAATGTTGATTATATTTATTCCCAAGAAAAAAGAAAATGAATCAGATTATATACAGATTGATTAAACGTAAACGGTAACCAAGAAAGTTACAAACGACACTAACTTTCAACACTCAAAAGGAACCAAATGCTAGTCGAGCGAATCGGAGAAACTAGGAACAGATAAAGGGGGGGAATGGAACTTATAGAGGATTTACTTAATAGTATTAAAAGATAAATCAACCACATCAAAAGTAAACTACTTGCAATAACATTTCTAGCTAGTATCTCCAAATCCACAAAATTTATCAAAACTCTGACAAGAAAAAAACTTGATTAGCTGCACCAAAGCAGCAACTGTCTAAAGAAGAAAAGCAGAAACAAAATTAAAACCCAATTCCATGGGAAGTTCACTCGTCATCGGAGTCATCTGCGCCAGCTGCTGAGTTGAAGGCATTCAATCGCTCAATCAACTTAACCTTCCTCTCCTCGTAAGTAAGTTTCTTCAGGTTGTACCTATATTCCAAAAGCAATTGTCACATTCATCCATCAAAACTAATCAATAAATATAAATATTGGAGATCAAACTTTACAATACCTACGTATGAAATATTTTTAAGTAATCACATCAGATAAACATAACGGCAGCAAAAATAACGCAAAAATTGATACTCACCTCTTGTGCTCCTTGGGTGGTTGCTTCTCAGATTTCTTAATTGAAGGATCAGCACGGATGGCAGCATGAACTTTCTTGTAGAGTTGCTCCAAATTATCAGCATCAACACCCTTCTTGATGTATTCACTAAAGTGAGAGTTGTATTTCTCGGGCTCATCCTCCAACAAAGTCTATGAAGCAAATAAAAAAAGTCAGATCAAGAATAAATGAGAAAAGAACAAATGGATACACAACCAAATTATAAATAATTCTAGAAGCATACCCTCATGTATGATGCAACATGGCCACCAAAGATGTACTTGCGATGGACCTCAGCATCAAGCTGTTTGTCGTCCTTTGAAAAGCCGGCAAACCTCTTGTCACTGTGGGGAATGTCTAATCCGCCATCAAGAGCCCCCTACAATTAATTAAAATTGTTGAGTTCTTAAAAAGATGAGCCTGATTTCCTTAATCTTTTCCCTCCTGAATTAAACTTAGCATGCCCAAACTTTTTTTTAGGGGGGTGGGGGGAGAGGAAATAGAGAGAACAAAACAATATTAATAATTAAAATACCTTAAGAGCACCAAAAACACGGTTTCCAGTGGTTGTCCTGATAAGACCAACATCAAGCAGTGCACGGAATGGCCTCCTGGTATCAGCTGGTTCAACAGAGTAATCCTCCCCAGTGGCCTGCCAACATTGGCATTTTTATTAATTCATAAACAATCACCAAAAGAAAGGAGCGGGAATAAATGAGTAAAAAATTAATAAGACCGGAAAACTTAAAATACCTCAACATTGCCCTCATACTCATCATCCATTTTGAGCGTCTTCAGAACACGACGAGCCAAGAGAAGTCCAGTACAGTAGGCTGATAAACAGCAAGTCACATCAATTACAAAGACTTATAACGGGGGAACTGGATCGCAAAAGGAAAGAATAAAATGAGGAATGGAAATTACCAGCAGCATAGTTGGTGAGACCAACTTCCAGACCATAGCGGGGGAGTTCACGGGCATAAGCTGCAGCGAGGACAAGGTCGCCAGCAATACTAGCAGAAACAATCTGTGCCGTGATGTCCTTGTTGGTCTAATTCACAAGGGAGTAAAGGAAGGAAACATATACAGTAATAGGAAAAATAGGCAGGATAACCTGAATATAAACACTGCAACATAACGCAACATAAAGATAATAAAATAGACAGTAATTTCTTGACGTCATTTGTAAATCCCAAAACTAAGAAAAGATCAGAAATCACATTTTGCAATTGATGCGCCGATGAAAACATAATAAAATAAATTATTAAACAGAAAAAACAACACAAGACGCTAATTTAAGTGACAATAATACGTGTGCAAACTATCAAAAAAAGAAACAAAATGATATAAGATTAAAGGTTGCAAATAAAGGATACAAATCTGACAACAAAGCGGTACTTGGGGGTGTTGTACTTGTTTTTGTCCTGGTTGATCAACCGGATCCTGGCCCGATAATCAGTCTTTCCCTCTGGCAAATATTTTCAAGACAAAGTAATATTCGATGAGAAATTAATGTAACTAAAGAAACAAAGACTACAGAGAAATGAAAAAAAAAGTAAATACCTCTCCTTCTCTTGAACTTAACCTGAAACCGCTTGAAGTAGGCCTTAGTTTTTTGAGCTTTGACAAAGGCCTGAAATGAGTGATTAAATTAATGATAACTTTTAAGCTGCAGATACTAAAGCAATGATCAAATCCCAAAGCTTGAACATGATAATAAGAGTCCAGATCACAAACTACGCGGACAATAAAAAACTACTCCTTATCTAGATGTGCATACAAATTCCCCATTTTGGTTTCTACATTATCCCAACAATATACAAAATCGAGAGCACAAACTAAGCCGCTAATAAATCACGATCTACCTTTTCTCCTTATATTTAGATGTGTATCCAAATTACAGTTTCTGTTTTCTACATTCAACCACCATTTTCAGGTCAAGCATCGATCCGGGAGCAGAGTCAAGCGGATAAAAACAAAGAATTCAGATATTTTCTCGGCAGCCAAGCTAAACCCATCAACAAAACGAATAGTACCTTTTCTACCCTATCGGAGATGTGTATCCAAATTCCCCTTCTGGTTTCATTCATTTAACCAACAATCTTACCATATCCAGAGTAAAAACTAAAACTAAGCAGGATAATAAAAACAGAGAACAACCCATATCATCAAACGATAAGAGAACCAGAATCACGAAACCTATCAACCATTTCTTCTCAAAAAATGAAGAAGAAAACAGAGTAAAGAAAATCTAAGCACAAATGCATTTCTTCTTCATTACAGGATAATTCATTGAAACAAATCGAATACATAAAAATAAATACAAAAAAGAAAGCATAAAACAAATCACAGACTGATAAAACGAAGCAGAAGCCAAAATCACTCAGACGCAGACGCAAGATCTATAGCAGAAATGCATTAGAGAGAGCTTACAGTTATAGTGGAGGATGACGAAGAGAGTCACTTACCATTGCAGTAGCCCAAAGTAGAGACCCTGCTCGAAGCTCTAGAGAGTACGAGAGAGAGAGAGAGAGAGAGAGAGAGAGAGAGAACGGCTATTGCTCAAGAAAACTCAGCGTGTTATATAAACCCTACTTCTTACCGATGGACGGCTAGGATTGTGTCGTTCAGGGAGCTAGGGTTTTGTGACAGATAGAGATGCGTTGGGCCGACCAGGGCCAGCATGGCCCAACTTGCAGACAGGGCTGCTCTAGGCCGACCGACCAAATTCGTCTGGGCCTTAGGCCTAAGGCGGGCTTGGCCCATATAACAATAGGAATTATTATTATTATTTAAAAAAAAAAAAAGTTTCAATGATATAGCACAAGATATAGCACTTTCAAACACTAATTCTTTGTCAATTAGCAGTTCAATTGAAAATTTGGAAAAGTGATAAATTGCAATTGCAATGTGAGGGACAAGGACAATATCGGAACTTCACAATAAAAAAAAAATTACAGTCAGAAAAATAAAAGAAAATAAAATGTAAGCACCGGACGTAAAACAAGTTTTTGAAAAATATCAACAGTATTATTATTATTTTAGATAAAAAAAAAATATTATTGTTTTCTTATAGATTATAAAACCAAATTAATTGACCTTATGGTATAGAAAATAACACCGAATTGTAATTACGTACATATCGTAGCGCAATAATCCTATCCAATCCCGTGTACTAAAATTAGTTAAGGCAGCTGCTGGAATCGAAATGTTCAGTTCAATCCATTAGGTTTTGATTTTTCTCTACTGCTGGAACACGTGGTTACAACGAGGGCTTGAATTAAGAGTTCCAACTTTGAACGAGGGGAGACATGAACGTTATTCCATAATGGTCCATGTCACAAATTTCTATGTTTTACTATATATATAATATTAGCACGAGTCAATCTTGGTGGCTATATTGCAGAGTTAAGCATGTTCATTATGTAAATATTATACATCACTCATTGAGTTTGTTATTGAACCGAAAGAGAAGAAGACTATGGAGGAGAAGAAAATTCCCGTTGTAGATTTCTCAAAGGAGGAGTTGAAGCCTGGCACAGCTTCATGGGTGTCATCACGCGAAGCCGTGTGCCATGCCCTGGAAGACTATGGTTGTTTCGTGGCAACACTAGTCTCCGACCAAGCTTATCTTGAGCTTCGTAGCTCCTTGTTTGAGGCACTAAACAAGTTGTTTGATTTTCCAAAAGAGATCAAAGCTCAAAATACGTACGACAAGCCTTTTCGAGGCTACCACTCCCCTAATTCTGTTCATGAAGGTTTGGGGATTGATAATCCCACAAACCCGGAACAGACTCAAAACTTCGCCAAGCTCTTTTGGCCCAGTGGAAACAATGATTTCAGGTACATACACAAGTCTTTTAAGACTCTAACCTCAATTCATCTACAACTGAATTGTGTTTGAATGTATAGAGAGCATACTTATTTTTATTTATTGGTCTTTGGGTATTATATATAGCGAAACTGCATGTTGGTATGCAAAGATGGTGGTGGGGCTAGATCAAATGGTGACCAGAATGATATTCGAACACTATGGTGTAGACATCAAAGATGTGAGTCTCACATTGGATCCACTGATTATGTTATGAGACTCCACAAATATGAAGAAAACTCCCATATTATGGCGCTCCCGGAGCACGCCGACATGAATCTCACCACCATTATTCATCAGAATCATGTCAAGGGCTTGGAGGTTAAAACACAGGACGGTCAATGGCTTGCCTTTGATGCCTCACCTTCCTCGTTCGTATTCATGACAGGAGATGCTTTCCAGGTGGGTATTATCCATTTATGTTTACTGATCAAAATAATTAGAAGCAGTACTTTTAACTAGTTGATAATGATGATGATCATGGATCTATCAATGTTAGGTGTGGAGCAATGACAGGATCAAACCGTGCACGCATAGAGTGGTGATGAATGGAGAAGAGGGAGCCGTGAGATATTCTGTGTTGTTGTCTACATTCTATAATGGAACGGTAAACGTGGCTCAAGAGCTAGTCGATGAACAACATCCTTTGCGCTATAAACCACTGAATCATCTTCAGTACCTTTCGTCACAACTGGGTCAGAGGAGCAGAGTTTGCCTCCAAAGCTTCTGTGCTCTCTGAATTCATCTTCATCATCTTTACTACGTCCTTCCCAGTATTTCCTGTCCCCACCACAAGAAAGTGAAACCACTTAAAATAAGAATGTAATTCATTGTTGTATTCGCATAAACGAAACAAGTAAATAAAGTCATTGTCATACGTAAAAAATTGATCTGTTTGACAAGTAGGGGTTGGCTAAAATATTCCGATTATTGGGGTTTAGAAATATACGATGTGGTGTTTGTGTATTGGATAGCTGGCTCTTGCTTCCTAATGTAAGTTCCCGTTATTTATGAATTGTTGCACGTAACAGCCGTTAACTGGCTCTTCAATTTATATCGAAAAAAAATAATAATAAAGGCTCTTCACTTTCTAATGCAATGGTACATCACGTGTAACCAAACAAAAAAAAAAAGGAGAAAGGAAAAAACATTGTATCGAACAGCTTGTCTCACCAATTTCATCTTGCACCAAGAATATGAAAGGTGAAAAAAAAAAATCTGACTCTACATTCCGATACCACCTCTGATGGAGTTACATCAATGAATGAAAAGGCTGCATTTTTCGAAGTAATAGAAGAATAATAAAAGTACAGTAAAAAAACAATCACGAATCTATTTTTCTTTCCTCGTATAATTGTCATTCAAACTGCTGAGAGGCTAGCCCATTTCCCAAGTTCATACGGATCAGCATAGTAGTACAACTTAATTCTGTTGGCCAAAGACAACCCTACAGCTATTGGAGCCACCAAGCTGGAATCGTCCTGTTCTGTTGGGTCATCTGCAAATGCTGCAATATCTCCAAGCAGTTTAAATGTAATTCTGCGGCTTTGAATCTGTCTAGGGAAATCAAAGTACATAGCGGTTCCAGCCTTTGACTCCGGCAACCGATATTCTGCGATGGTCACCATGCTATGAGGTTCCTGTTACGTAACAAAATTGATCCAGAGATGGGTTGTTTAAATGAAAGTAAAAAGTTCACCTGTATTATGTCAAGCAACTTAACAACGTACATATTCAGTAATCAGATCAAAGCAAATAGACTACTAAACAAATAAATTACTAAAGCAGTTCATTTAAATACCTGAAGAGCAGATACTTGGATATACAGAACAGCTGGAGAGATGTGTCTGTCTTCTAATAATGTTGCCGATGTATCCCAGATACTCGCATTTGAAGATGGTGAATGAGTTACCCGAGGCTTTATTGCACTGAAAGCATCTAAGCGAAATCCAGCAAGCAAAGGTGACGCAGGAGACAAATATTGTTCCAATATAAGATCATTATTCATGAGCCTTTCGGCTTCAATTGGAACCTGGAAGTTTAAAGTGCCTCCTTAATGAGAAAATAAGGCAAAAGAAAAAAGAAAAAAAAAATGAAGAAGAAGAAGAAGAGCAAAGATGTGTCAAAGGATGAAGTAGCATTACACTTACCTTAAATCTATTTAATTGGGGAGCTCTATCCAACCAGCCTTTCATATTCAACTGATCGGTGCTTTGTGATGATGCAAATGCCAAATCTTTTTTCACTGCGCTTCCAACTACAAGTACCCTTTTGGCGTGGAGACAAGGTTCTCTTGAAACCGATCCTCCAAATGAGGCACGTCTGTTTACTTGTGCAAATGGGTTTTCGTCAACAGACAAAAGGTTGAAGTTTTCATAGTTAAAAGAACTTGAACCAGGTCGTGGAAGACGTAATGTTATCCAAATGATCCGGCATCTAACTGGGTTCCTAAATGCAAACTTCACATGCCTGGGTACTTTATCCTCTTTATCCAATTTTTCTTGCCCATAATATTCTGACGATGACTTGATCAAGGATTGCACATCCCATTTTCCCACGCATGACCTTTCCTCCTTGTCTATTTTGTTGCTGGCCCAGATTTGCACCTGTACAACCAGCAGATGGGAACGAGTCTAGGACAGAAAAAATAAAAACCAAATATATAGCATAAAGGAGAGTACCAAAGTCACAGAATCCAGGGATAGTCAAGATATTTCCTTGTTATCTGAAGCTTAACTCTTTAACGAAGATTAAGCCTACAACTAACAGATCAGTGTTGCACTTGTACATTTCTTACTAGTTTGTAAATGATAGGCTCTCTACAGAGAAAGTCAGAAACAGTTGATTCACCTCACCTAAATCAATTAAACAAGAAAAAAATATGTAGAGTAAGGAGATAGTCCACATACAGTAGGTACATCAGCCTCAGAATAGCCACACGGACTAACAACCAAAATAACCCCACTGACATCAGAAAGAGTACCAAGAACCAAAATGAATTCAACAGACGTGGTATTGGGAGGAGCTTTCCAATATGAATGCTGTGATCCAGAATCAAGAGGTGCAAGCAGAGACAAGAATGGTGCTGAATCTGTCGCAGTTTCAACCTGCAATAACATCATACATAGCTTAACAATACAAACAAAACAATAACCAAAACCAAATGCGAAAAATTAATTCTTATATTTCTCTCACACAAACTAAGAGTCATGAACATTAAACTGTTATTATCATGCAGATATATCAACTCTGAAGACAGATTCTTTGAGGAACACACTTCTTCTGTTTCAGATAATTCAGAAAGTATGAAACTGCTGTAGAAAAGAAAAAGAATCTCACAGTTTGATGGTGGATAAAAATTTTGTAAGGCATCCACGAAAAAAAAAATGGTAACATTCATGAGAAGAAAATAAAAAAAGAACATAATATACTGGGGAAAAACATATTTCTTGCAACATTTCTCAAATGGGGAGAAACACGCCAAGTAAATTCTATCGTCATTATGTGACTATGAAACTGAAGTTTAAACCAGGCAAACTGTTACTCTATAACTGCATAGGTAATGTGGAAATCTGAAACTAGTTCAGAATATAACGTCAAATAAAATACCGAGTGCAGAAAGCTGGCAAATGGAAATTCAGCGAGGGATTCCTCTCCACTAAGTAACTGTCTGAGAGCTTTAACTGATCGTTGACCACCAGAAGATTTATTCCTCTCAGAATCATAATCCCATAAGGAAGATCCCATCACCTGACTCAACGCTTTACATGCAGCAGTATCTGCACGGGAATTCCTATGCAAGCTAATCAAGACTCTAACATAGTCCAAGATCAGAGCATCCAATACAATTTCATGGCAGCAATGTTTACAAATAACACTATCTAGCACTACAGAACGATTTGTAGATATGTCAACTTGGCTGCCGTGGCTTGATCCACCTTGGTTTGTCATACCATTGTAATTCATGGCCTCCCTTGATTTAAAGCTTGAAAGTAAAAGGGCCCCTCTCCCAGCACAGCAAAATTTACATGCCTTTCTTTCACACTGGGAACAAAACAAGACAGATTGTGAAACTCCAGCAGATGAAACATTGGTAGATGTGCGTGTAGCAGCATCAGTTTCAGCATGAACCTCACACATACCACCAGAGCAGCTCTCCCCAATTTTACTTATATTCCAGAAATCTATTACATCATCATCTGTTGTCTCGAGACCAATAGCAGCTATAATTTTGTCTTCAAGGGAAGTCTGTCCAAGCAATGCAAGGGAATTTGCAACTTTGCACAATCGTCCCATGTAACGTTCATCGAGTAGAAGATTTGGATTAATCGTTGCAGGATCAATACCAATAGATAATAGAGCTCTATCCCTTTCAGCAGCAGAAAGATTCAACCGGAGGCGTTCAATTTCAAGCTTCATTGCTTCTATGAAATCTAGCTTTCTTTCCTGCAAATTTCCAGAGTTTTTCAAAATCATACATGATCCGAATTGTATTTGCATAAAGCATAGTGAAAAGTTAGTTTCATATATTACGAAAGATAGATGCTAACTAGTCTTTCATATAATTTATTACGAATCAGACATCAAGCAGCTAAAATAAAACAGAATAGTTTCCAACTGACAGCATCCTAGAAAGACGATGAGAAGAATTCATAACTAAACACTGTTGGGAAAAATTGTTTCGTAAAATGCATTATTTTCTGTGATAAATGCTAAAAGCATGCTACAACATAATGTTTAAAAGAAATATGTTATCAGATTGTCACATACCAACAGCGGGCCTGCAATAGATTTCAGACAACTTATGTACTGCTGTGAACCGCTACCTGAAGTCTTTCTATCTTGTGAAGATGAGAGTTTTTTATCACTTGCAGCACCACCATGATATTCAACAACAGCGTGGTCCAAGAAATCAAGCTCGTCGCTTCCTTTGTCCACAATGTTTTCTGTCACTGGTTGAGCAATGTTATTTGAAAAAGTATCAACTCCAGTCAAAAGGTCAACCCAATCGTTGCCAGAAGCACTTGTTTGAGTTGACGCTGACACATTTTCAAGGGATGAAGCACCAAAAAATGGATTTGCATCTGAACCAGACAAAAATGGATTTGTGTCCTCTTGAAAGCTTTGAGATTGTTCCTCTTGAAAGCTTTTCGCAATCTCAACTAAGGTTGCACCAGGCCCTTCATTTGTTAATACACCCCGCCAAGGAAGAGAAACTCCAAGGACTTCTATCTGTGAAAAGATATACAAAAGAATTATTTTCATGTTGCAGTTCTAGTAAACCCATAGCCTGCCTAAAGAAACAATTATGCTTGCTTGCATGCCTTCCTGCATTCGTGCATGTGACTTTTCAAGTAACAGACAAGACAAATCATCTTGTAATCAATATTCATAATTGAAATGCTTCGAGCATTTACATAAAAGTTGGAACAATTCCTCACTTCCCACGTAATACCTAAGTCAAACAAAGGAATGATACATCAAGTCACATGAATCCAAAAGTTTCTTTTAGAATTCTACCTCACCCAGAGTCATAGGGCTTCTCCCAGAATCAGCAGGATAGAATGTTACTGCAACTACACGGGTGAGGAAGTCCAATTCACCCTCCACTTCCTCAAAATCATACAATAATGGAATGGTCGATGTATCTTGATCCTGAAGGCGTGTGCCTGCTCCAGTGACAGCCATATCCTCTGCACTAATGGGCCCAGCTAAAGGTATCAAGAGGTTTGTCCCATTTACACACTGAGGTATAGAAGCACCCTGCCAACATAGTCTAATAAGGATTATAAACCACAGAAGAATTATAAATATGTATCAGTTTTCATGCCTGTTGGGACAATACAAAAAGGCATAGTAGTCCTTTCAAACCCTTTTTCCAGGAATAACCCACCACCGTTGCCCTTAACTATCAGGCACAAAAAACTCTGAAGCTACAACTAGTTGAGGAAAATTATCTTAAGTTGATAATTCAGTTTCCAACAAGAAAGTAAAAAGAGCAAAATTCTTCTAATATGCAAATCAGACAAAAGCAGCATGTTTCAAAATTTAATAGGAATTTTTAAAAAGACGAGTTAAAAAAAAAAATCACTCGTCCTTTTCTGGCCTCTATGTATGTAGACATCAAAAATACAAAATGCAATCTTTTTTGATAAGAAACTGGAATTTTATTGGAAGAACAGAAAAGATACAGGGAAAAGATGCAAAGTGAAGTTACAAGCGGCAAATGCTAGATGCAAAGCTTTAAGGGCAAATTGTAAACAAGAGGCTCCACTGACCTCCAGAACCAGTTTAAGACCATCTAAATGGCGTCCTGTCCTTACATCAATTGTTGATGGATAAGTGGAATCATCTGCACCATGGGCTATTGTGAGAAGAAGCTGGCATACATGACAAGGCTCACCAAGATAGATAAAAAGTTCAACCACATCTGCAGCCTGTGGACAAACCTGTCAAAAAAAAAAAATCATATTTTCAAAAAGAAACATTAGAATGAAAGTATTTCGGTTCAAAAGTTATAAAAGGAGAAATCAGCCACAAAAATACACATTCTTAATGGGCCACGGCGAGCCATGTGATGAGATGATATATTTTAAGTACCCAGATTAGGTCTTTCTTCTTGAAAGTCAGAAGACTTGATCCACCAATGGCACTTGGAAACATACTGGTAACTGGCTTAAGAAGGAAACCAGATGGTCGAGACGCTACCTGCAATGACCAGAATGTTTACGCAGAGGTGCACTCAGATACCCAAAGAACTATGATATAGGAAACTTATTTAAATGAATAAAACCAATAACCACCCTATAACAAAAACAACATTTGCTTATTAACTCAATTACCAAATTCATCACATGTTGCTGTAACAATTGGTAATCAAATGAAAATAAGCAGTGATGAAATTAAAAATTACTAGATATGCCACACAATGCAAATAATTTTAAAGATAAAAGGCAAAATAGTATGACTATTAACGTACATTTAGAGGATTCAAAGAAATGGAAGGGAGATGCTTGAAAAGTCGCATGCCTAGAAACATCTCCAATTGCTTTTGACGAGAGCTGTCCACAATTGCATTTTTATATCTTCTCTGTAGGGTGATTTTCATATTCTGAGCAGCAGAAAATTGTTTAAACTTCCCAGCATCCTCATTGAAAATACTAAGGATTTGGCTGTGCATAGCTTTAGAACCAGTATAAAGTGTGGCATGAATATCACCAGCAAGCAGAAAAAGATCAGCAAGCTGGGATACCGGTGATAAAA
This sequence comes from Parasponia andersonii, assembly GCA_002914805.1. Classification (NCBI taxonomy): domain Eukaryota; kingdom Viridiplantae; phylum Streptophyta; class Magnoliopsida; order Rosales; family Cannabaceae; genus Trema; species Trema andersonii. The sequence continues at coordinate 302,945 of JXTB01000307.1, read as the reverse complement.
TTGTTGACCTCTTGAACTCCTCAAAGGTCATGTCAAATCTTTTCCAAGGTTTATCTGGACAAGGATGCGTCCATGTTGTGGTCCTAGTATTGTGATCAATATAATAAATTTTCCCTGTTACTGCATCAGATCTTTTTTCCCACCCTGGGGGCAAAGGAGCACAGTATCCTCCATAATTATTTACTGACTGATAACCAAAGGCCAAATTACTATCAAGTGATATTCCCAGCCGCCTACACTGCTCCATGAATACTTGGAGGGAGCCAAAGTAGCTAGCAGCATTGGTCCTATCTAAAGAATCAGCACAGTTGAAACGTATCACTCCATTTTGATGTGACCTTAAGCAGAAGGCACCTTCTAAGTTATCACTGTGGATGATTTCGCCTTTGCAATCCTTAATTCGTTGTCTTGAAGGCAAATAATCTCCTTCAGATATGCCTACAGATACAGTTGGGGCTTTAAGAAGTTTCCATAATCCCTCAATTGTCTGCTGCTCACCTTTTAATTTTGTACTGGCGTGCCAGTCGTAATTTACCAAATGGATTCGAGTAAAAGGCAATTTTCCCATTGATCTAATAAAATTCAAAGATTCCTCAAAGTGTTGAACTAAAATGGACTCTGACTTTCCTTCTCCACTTCTTAAGAGATTGATGCATACAATTGGAACTAAAGCTTTTCTATTCTGACTCACCCCAACAGCTACATCAAAATTCCGAGCATCATATCTCTTACTTAGCCTCTGATAATACTGTGTGCTTCCTTTGTACGGATCACGATCAGAAACATATATTTCTGCTTCTGCCGCAGTAATCTTTAGTTCTGCACCCCACCACATTGGAATTGTTCCTCGTCTCCAGACGTACGTGTTAAAAGGAACACTCTGACCACCCTTTTTAGGAACCCATACAAGCTGCTCACACTCAACTTCATTTCCTGTTAGGACCAACATATTCATAAGCTTCCACAAATCTTAGTAATTTGAACAGTTAGTAAGCAAGACAGACAATTAATTTATATAGTAAAACTAGGGCTGGAAGCGAAAGAAAGTACTACTCCACAAACAGCAGGTTTTTACTACTAGATTCGCAAGAGATCAAGTATGATATAATACCATCTAAGCAACATGAAAGAAAACATTAAAGAAGAATGCCTCAGATAACAATGTGAATTTCTTTGATGTCATTTACTATGTGCCAGTCGTTTTCAAATCCTATTTCTCTTAGAGATATGTTAACTGTCCTTTTGTCTGCCTGAGAAACTCATTCCAAAAAAAAAGTTCACCGAAGAAACAAAAGAAGGCTTAATAAAAGCAGCAAAAATTCACACAACCCAAACATGTTTTCAAACATTTCAGCTTCATCCCATATCCCAATTATTCAATATCGCGCTCTCTCTAGTGCTATTTGTCATTGCTATTGAAGTGGTTGCCAGTTGAAAATGCACAATCAATATCAAGTGATTCACTGAGATTTTTAGGCAGCTTCCACAGAGAGATGATATACATTATGACCATCGCCTCAATGTGATATCAAGTGGTTCCAGATAATGTAAGTCAAACAGAAAATTGGTTATGTGATTCTATTAGTAATCAGCACAGTTAGAGACACAGCCAATTCCTTCACAAAGGTTGGTGTGCAGTGTAATATCACAGTCCCCCTATAAAGATAGATAGCCATGGGAGTGAAGCATGTTTTAACTTTTTATGCATCTGAGGAAGATAGGCTAACGTAGAAAAAATCACTCAAACAAATATCACACAGTGGCTCCTTGATTATAGCTACATAATTATCTTTTGAGCAGCAAATAATAGGTTATCTTAATTTACCTGTGCTAAAACATGAATTTAATCCCCTGGCCAAATATCGAGTACCCGGATGCAACCTGCTACGACGAGCAATAAGAGCAACAATCCCTTCTAGTTGCCCTGAGCTTCCAAAACTTCGACATTCTGCAAACCCCTACATATTAATATGATATAAGAGACTGGCATGAAGAAGATAACTATGAATAACTAAGATGCTACTTAAAAGCTGATAACTATGAATGACTAAGATGCTACTTAAAAGCCATGAAGTAGTGAAGATAAATCTAAAATGAAAGCAAATAAATAATAATGGGGCCAACTAATAGAGAGAGGCAGCAAAACTATAAAAAATAATTAACAACCGCGAAAAAATCTTATGTTTATTTATTTGAAGGGAAAAATTTATGGAAAGCACAACTGAAATGGATGGGCCAAAATAAGGCAAAATTAAATACCTTGAAGGATATTTATGCACAAGTTTTGGGATCGAATCGGTTATAGCCCTATATAGAAGTATGCTAGAGAAAATTAATTAGCCTCGAAGGCTACTAATGCAGATGTTTAAGAGTGTAACGAATTATAGCTCCATTGTATATGTATGTGTATGTGTGTGAAAAAAAAGAACTTAAGAATTGGCTATACTGAGAAAATTACGCATAAACTAGAACATTTGACAATTAGTAAGACTTGGGCAGCTAGACTTTGGGAAAATGATTGATAAGCACTTGAGTTGAAGACGTAAAGAAAAAAGTAAAACCTGCAGAAGAATGACGCAGTGCTGGGGCAGTCCAATGTTTTTGAAAGGCAATGAAAACCATCCATTCCAAACAAATTCGTCATCAGGGTCATTAAAGGACATACGACTTGGAAAGGAGCGCGTAAGGTCCCTTGTCTCACAAAAGTAGTGCTTTCCATCAATGTCAAGATCCGTCAATTCTTGAACATTCTTTAGTTCCCCTTTGCCTTGGGGTTGGGGATTCTGAAGTGAAATCTTAATCCACTGGCTCTCACTGACTGTATAGACAGCGCCCCCTCCGGGCAGATTGGGAATGGTGGCGGTTAACTTTGTGGCCACAAGAAGTAAGCCAATGCTTCCAAGGGCAGCATAACCCAAGATTGCACGGGCATAAGTAGTAGTCTTACAAAGCCATCGTGATCCATTTGTAACGAAATCTAAAGCTTCATTCTCGGATTTGAAAACATCAAATCCGAGCTTTGCACTGTAACGAAGTGCCCCTGTTGTTGGATCAACGTATATGACTTGAGTGTCAGGGCTAGAAGACAAGCTGACAATAATGTATACTTCACCGGATTCGAGTGTAACAACGACAACGGAGGTATCCCTCGAACCATCAGCTGCAATAAACAAACAAACAAACAAACAAACAAACAAAAGAAAAGAAACCCATGAAATGATAAACAAGGGAACCAAGAAACAAGTATTATATGATTGAGAAGAGACATTTTTAGTCGAGGAAAGGCTGTTTAATCCCTCAAAACATGTTAAAAAGAATAGCCCCATATATTGTTATCAAGTCTGGAGTTATTTCATAATGATGCCAAATCCAAAAACAGTAAAGAACTGTACTTTGCACGAAAAATACCAATACATAAGAATTAGATGGAAGAAAAGCCGAAAGAGAAACGAAATGGCAGAACAGCGAGTGGCGGGCGACCCAAATTGGGGGGAGAAACTTATCAACCCATGAAATTGAACCCCTTTTTTTGCTTCTTCTTCTTCT
>JXTB01000307.1:256919-299151 GCA_002914805.1 Parasponia andersonii | reverse complement strand
TACACGACATGCACCCAATAATAACACACAAAACACTCTATTTCAAGCCAAATGCTCCAATTTAAATACTCCTCTTTTTTTTTTTTTTTTTTTTTTCCCTCTCTAATTTCTATCATCAGCATTTGGATATTCTCAGCTTTTTTCAAATTTGTATTGTTCAATCATCATTTGGATATTCTCACCTTCACTCTCAAAACAAAGCCAACAGCATACATTATACTCTATTAATTTATGATACATATCTACTCAACAAGGGGGAAACAAAATATGGTATATGCCAAGTGCGTAGCCACAAACGACAATCCAAAAATAAAAAAAGAGAAGATGAAACGAGAAACGACATAATATGAAAAGAAGAAAAACCGCCTTTGTCTTATCATAGAATATTGATACCAATGAACTATTAAAAGTGGTATCAACCATATTCACTAATGTTTTGTTAAATTGTATGTTTGAAACATGCTTCAGATAAAGTTATTTATTCAAATCATCTTCTAAATATACATAACTATGTGTAACAAATACTAAAACAAAAGCCCAGTATTACAAATTACAAAGCACATAGATTAGATACGCATCCACATGACAGATAAGATACAGATATGTATATATAGTATAACTATTACTCGGTACACTGATCTTGCTACAGAATTTACTACTACTCAGAATGAAGCAACTTCAACTACTTGTTTCCCGAAATTGCGACCGTTGTAGAGACCAGCCAGGGCTGCTGGACCATTCTCAAGGCCTTTGACTATGTCTTCCACATAAACAATCTTCCCTTGTCGAATATAAGGCAGCACAAACTCTAAGAAGTTTGGATAAATGTGGTCATAATCACGATGTGTGAATCCCATTATATGCAGCCTCCTCAATATAATCTGCATCAAGTTTCTTGCTCCTCGTGGCTCAGCACGGTCGTACTCTGCGATCATTCCGCACCCTGCAATACGACCATGCACTCTCATGTTCTGCAGCACTGCATCCAGCATTTCCCCTCCCACATGCTCAAAGTAGACGTCAATTCCTTCCGGAAAGTACCTGATCAAATTACATTGAGAATAGTACGTTATCCTTTTAATGTTTATATGCCTATAGTTACTATTTGAGTGTAAAGTTTATATGCTTATGTAGAAACTGACCTTTTCAGAGCTGCCTTCAAGTCGTGCTCTTCCTTGTAATTGAAAGCCTCGTCGAAACCCAACTTGTTCTTCAAAAGATCAACCTTATAGGTGCACAAAATCAATAAACTGTTAGTCAGTCTAATGAAGATATATAGCTGATTTCATTAGATTTGACATAAATTCAATGTGATACATATTTGTATATACCTTCTCTTTACTTCCGGCACTTCCAACAACATAGCAACCGGCCAGTTTTGCAAATTGTCCAATCAGCTGACCAACTGCACCAGATGCCGCTGAAACGTATACGTATTCTCCTTTCTTTGGAGTACCTACTTCGAAAAATCCAGCATAGGCAGTTTTACCGGGCATACCTATATGTACAATAATCGAAAACATGTATCAGATTAATCTAGCTTATGAATTAACAGTCTTGTACATGTTTAACTGTGAAATTCATAGGAAAGAGAGCTCGCCAAGAATCCCAGTATAGTAGGACAGAGGCACATCAGTGTGGTGGATTTTGACGAGGGAATGGCTCTTGGGGTCTGTGATCAGGCTGTACTCTTCCCATGTTGTTAGACCCCAAACTAAGTCATCTTTCCTGAACTCGGGATGATCAGAATCCACAACTTTGGAGACACCATATCCGTTAATCGGCTGCAGATACATTTTATATTTTTCTCAGAGCTCAAGACAATTTCACCGTTAACAAAATTTACAAGGAAAAAAATAAGATGAGGGTGAGTAATTACGGAGCCAGGGGAGCAGAAAATATATTTGGTGAGTTCTTCAGTCTTCTTCATAAGGAAATGCATAAAGGGATCACAGGACAAGTAGAGGTTTTTCAGAAGAACCGCCTTTGAGCCCTGTGCTACATTCAATCTTATGGTGCTAGTTGTGATGAACATGTCAGATTCTCTGGGAGTACCGGACACATAGTCCCTCAAAATTACCTGCCTGTTGCTCACTTCTTCTGCCATTTCTACTCAAAAAAAAAAAAACAAAACAAAAACAAACAAAGCTTACTCTCTTGATTTTTATTTTCAAAGCCTTAAATACTGTTTGTTGGCTGATTCTGGCTGGACGATCAATCGGATGTTGTGTTCTCTTAATTTATAGGAGATCAATAGCTAGCTTTTAAATAAATATACGCAATTGCTTACGACAGAAACTAGATAAAAATAATAATAAAATTTGAAACTACAGTTATATGGTTGTCTTGTTTGATTTGCTAACATACTTCTTGGTCATTGTCATGTCAAATACTTACCCAACTTTTGCTTTTTTTTTTCCCTTCCTGAAGAGGGGTACTTGGGTTCTGCTTCAGGTTTTAAAGCATTATGATCAATACAAGACTGTCTACCTGCCTTTGCAATCCTTAATATGCTGTAATACGGCAATGCCTATCGATACACTGGGACTCTTCTGTTTATGCCTCTTGTAGCTGTTGACAAATAAAATTTCAATGAATGCTAAAAGATCTCGTGTCAAACTGGCCAAATACTTTTCTTCTTTATTTTTTTTTTCTTTTTTTTCAAAAAAAAAAAAAAACAAGCTACAATAAATCAAGAAAATGAAACATCATTGCAAACTATCTTTTCCACCCATGCTGGAACATCTTCTATGTTAACTGTAAAACCCACCCAAGAGACAGCCCACTTGGCCAAACTATAGGGCCACTCACTCCATCACACAATCGATTTGCATGAACAATATTCTTATCAACATCAGGAAACAAAACTCTTTTATCACAAAGAATTTAACCAAACTCAGAAAAAAATTACTCTTTTTCCTTGAGCATATTTACCACAGCAATCGAGTCTGTTTCCAAAACTGCCCAAACTCCAGCTTCTATGGACAATTGCAAGCCATTTCGAATGGCTAAATCTTCAGCCAGAACTACATCCTTCAAACCGTGGCATCCAATGGCAGCAACCAACATGATCTCGCCTTTGCCATTTCTGACTACAGCTCCTAAACCCACCCTATTGTCACTCCCCATAGCTCGCCTTTGCCATTTCTGACTACAGCTCCTAAACCCACCCTATTGTCACTCCCCATAGCTGCATCACAATTTAACTTGTAACTATCCCCACTGGAAGGCGAGGTATATTAGTACCGGAACAAAGACCAATATCCTACCTGCTTTAGACTTTAACTCAGCAAAATACTCTTTGTCCCTTTCAAAAATCTGAAGTAGATCTCTACTTTTCTCACCATGAATTCTACCATTTCTATCAGACCATAACAACCATATAAGAATAAGAGCCCAAACCGGCCAAAGACTTTAAGATATGCGACCGCTCATAAGTGCCTAACTAATTTTAAGATGTCATTACTCACGCAATGGCCAATTTAATCTTGTCTTAAAAATAGCCACCGAGTATTTCATTTGGCTGTTAGAGTAAGTAAAATTCTTAAAAGGATCCTTGGTTAGGCAACTTTGTAAAATAGTCATCCTAAAAGGATCCTTTTTCCTTTTGCAGAAATTTCTTTGAGATGCAGTACTAGGATAGAATTAGGACAGATAAATATACAAGACAGGAATGAACAACACCAGATCATCTGAAACAGGCGTGATCTCATGTTCTTTTATTTCAAAAAAAGATATTCATTTCTGGTGACATATAACGTGGTAATAAGAGTTGAAAACAAAAAAGAAAATTGTTCCTCGCAGACACTGTTATCTTTTGCTTCATTAGTTGCAGCAGTGTTCTGTTTCAATCTCAAGTATTTCACCTCCAGTGTTAGCAGCCTCTTGGTCACAGTATAGTCCCAAATCACATGGAATGCCATATCTCTCTCCAATATTGCTAATTCTTTTGTATACTTGAAGCATTGTTGGCCTTTCATATGGCAAAGGATGGACACAATCTGATGCTGTTCTGAGGACCTCCAAGATTTCACCATCAAATCCTTGCCCGATCAAAGGTTTGTCGATGGCATCATAGACCATACAAGAGCTCGAAATCCATTCAATCAAAATACTTTGAAGACTACTAAAAGAACTAGTGATAGTTTCCTTTCCAGTAATCAACTCTAGCAGCACAGTTCCGTAGTCGAAGACATCCTTCTTAACAAAATCCGACTCCCACACCCCACTGTTCAGTAACAAACCAGAATCATTCTCATTCGGGTACACAAACATTTCCCCTCCATAGTTGGACATGATTGTGTTACCGAAATTTGATATCTTGGGTTCGAAATAATGATCAAGTAATACACTGCTTGAGCTTATTCTACAATGAACCACCCGAAAAATACACCTGTGATGAAGCCATGCCAAACCTCTGGCAATTCCCATGGCAATTTTAACCCTCAAAGGCCAATGCAGGATTTTAGCATCACCTTCTCCTGGATGTAAGCGGTCATAGAGATTCCCATTTGACATATGTTTGTAGACCAGAAGCCTTTCATTGTTAACCATGCAGAAACCCAACAGTGGGATTAAGTTGTCGTGTTGCATTCTAGACAAAGCCAAGAGCTCAGATACAAATTGGCTTTCCGAATGGGGGGAGTCATCCAACCTCTTGACCGCAAGAAACCGGCCGTTTGGAAATGTGGCCTTGTACATGGTCCCTGTCTTTCCCTCTCCTATGACATTATCCATGCTGAAATTGTCTGTTGCCTTACAAAGTTCCGAAAAACTCACTCTATTAACCGTCTTTTCAAGCTGAACAATCTGTTTTATGAGATGGCAAATAATTCATCGTTAATGCTGGAACATTCGTAGTTCAACATTCAACTCATGAAACAGAAAGTCATACTATTGATCGAAACATTTTACTTTAAGCGATCATTAACAAAAGGGAAATAATCCACGGAAAGTAATCAAATTTAAAATTTACAATTGTGGTCTAATAGACCAAGAGGGAGCTATGGTGAATAGGTACCTCTTTTTCGTGCCTCAGTGTAGGAAATTGAAGTAGTTGATCATCTTCTTTTCTCCTGTTTCGCTTAAGTCGCACTATCTTCAGTATCATCTCCACCTTTGACCAAGACCCAGAAAATGAAAGGAAGACAGTTATGGCTGAAACCAAAAAACCAGTTCCAAACCCAATTTTGAATGAATTATTCCACTTCTCGTCATGGCAGGGTCCCAAAGGCCCCCCACAGAGTTGTGGATTGTTTGCATAGCTTTCACTAGTGATATCACTTGTATTGAAATCAGGAACTTGTCCTGACAAGATATTGTTTGCCACAGTAAACTCCTTGATCCTGCTAAGCAGACGGAGCTCCTCAGGCATGTTACCAGTCAATCGGTTGTGATCAAGCTTCAGGACATTCAGATAAGTACAATTGGCTAGGCCCTTTGGTATTTCACCTGAGAAGTCGTTGTTGGAGAGATCAAGATAAGTGACAAAAGGGAGCAAGCGTCCTATGTCGGAAGGGATGGTCCCTGAGAGACTGTTATTGGAAAGAATCAAACCCGTTAAGGATGTGCAGTATTTAATACCTCTTGGGAAGTTGCCCTTAAGTCCCATGTTGGATAAATGGATATTTAGGACCTTGTTCTCGTCAAGTCTCCAGCACTCCACCCCTTTGAATTTACAGATGAAACCTTCTATTTTGTGGTCGAAGTTCCACGACGAGTTCAAGTAACCCAAAGGGTCTTCAAAGGAATCTTTAAGAGCCTTCAAACAACGGACATCGTCCTCAGTAGCATGACTCCAACAGAATGAACCTATGAAAAAGTGGAGCAAGACGAGAGCTGTGATTTTGAGGGCCATTCAGAATAATGATTTGATTACAGAATTCAGCTCAAGCAACTAGGTAGGAAACAATGATAAACTCAGGACAAGACAAAAGATGTCCAAGGCAAGACCAAGTCTAAGAGCACCTTGTCTAACAAAGCAAGTTTTTTTAGTCAAACTTTCCCCAAACTAATTATATTAAACTCATTACTCATTTGGTTTTTAGCAGAAAAGTCCTTTTTCTTTTATTCTTTTAAAACAACAAAAAAAGCAGTATATTTTTCTAAACTTCATCGCCGAACGTTCTTCCAATCGGAACCACTAAACTTCCTAGTAGAGAAATTATTATCATCAAAGTAATATTTTTCTAAAAATTACCGTACATAAACATATAGAAAATAGAGGTACCGTATATTTGTTATATTTTTTAAAAAATATCATGTTCTCCCTAATTTTCTTTTAGTTTTATTGGTAGAACTCAGATCTAATGAGTGTGTCTTTATTTATTTATTTATTTTTGAATACCCTTATACTCTATTAGCTTTTACAAATATTTTTCGAATATTGATCCTACTCATTTATCATAGTAAAAAACGGAGGATAGTAGGGACAGGAGAGAAGTTTTATAAACTTCTTTGGAATAAACCTTTATTTTCAAAAAATAAGAATATAAAAGAATGAGTTAAGTTATAAAATTGATTTTCAGAATTACGTTTTTCATTTTTTTAAATGTTTTTTTGGAGAATGATTTTTTTTTTCATCAGCAAAAAAAAAAAATTGTTCAATACAATAATGTAGCATTTTCCAACTCGTGATGAAAGTTCATAATTTAATATTTTCTAATAATTTTTTCCTTTTTGATTGCTCTAAAAGGACTGATGTTATAAATTAAATGGAAGACAAGAAATGAAAGAGAAGCACAGAAGCGGACGAGAAGAAAAGTGAAGAGGACGAGTCTTCAAGGGTTTATTGTGCAAATGGGGGTCGAACCCCTTTCTTAAGCCACCACTGTTGAAATGGCCTATCCAAAACTACCTTAGGCCTTATATTCTAGCCTTTACAAAAATAGACCATTCAAATAGTGAAAAAACAAAATGGACCATTAGAATTAAATTGCAAAATAGTTGAAACAAATACCTATTTAAATAAGTTAGGAAATAGAATGGTGATGAATTGTTCAACCAAATGGACCCAATGATGCGAAAATCCATAGTACAAAGTACTTTTTCTTTATTACAAAGTTTATGAAAAGTCTATACTCGAATTATTATATTTGAATTTTCAACGGAGAGGATTCTTTGCAATTTATATTGATCGAGTGATACTATTTTCCAAATTGTAGTTTAACTTAAGCCATTTAGTTTTAGGGCTAAGCCCAAATTAATTTCCCTTTTCTATTTAGCTTAAGCTTCTTATAAAATTAGGAAATTGATGTGGATAGTCTCTTTTTGTGACTAGATGATTTTTTTAATCTTTTTTTTTTCGGAATGACTTTTCTAATAAGAAATTATGATATTTTTAGTTCATTTTAGAGAGAGAAAAATTCATCATTTAAAATCTATCTTTCTGCCTTTTTTTTTTTTCCCTTTTTTTAACAAGATCTACGTGTCTTACTGTATTTTTAGGTGAGGTGTGTTTTACACTTTCCCGCCATTTTCTTTCTTTTTTTGTTTGGTCCCTCCTTGTATTTAATTACTTTCCCTATTTCTTCCTCGTTTCCCTCACAAACATACAAAGCTCATCCATCATTCACTTTTCTTTATTTTTTTAATGGAACTTTCCTTTTCTCTAAGATATATAAGCCAACCTTCTTCTTCTTCTTTTCTCCAAGATCTAGAAGTAATCTTGCTCTGGCGATTATAGAAAATGTGACTGTAACTTCTTCGGGCTGTGAAGATGATCTTCAGTGGCAGTTTCAATTCTATGTGACCCGAAATGAGCACCTAAGATTTTAAAATTATCGGATTGAAAATGTCAGATTTAAGGCATTTCTCGGGTTAGAATACTAGGAAGAGACAAAGTGGGAATTGATAGACAGTCTCCATAGCCAATGTACTGGTAAGGTATGTGAAAGTAATGAAATTACGAAATTGTCACACCATAACAAGAGGAAAGGTTCAATGCTTCAGGGTTGGAGAGCTCTTGGCTTCAAAGGTATCACAATTTTATGACCGATAGTCATAATAGGCTTTTTTTAATCGGTTACGAACATTATGAGTTTTTGAAAACATAGATAGTGTCATAATTTTATGGCTGATTATCATATATATCACAAATTTGATGATACATTGTGATTAGAAGTAGTCAGAATTTGTGTGCTATTATATCACAGTATTTATGATACATATTCTGGACATGTTTTTCATTATTATATTGATCACAATTTTATTACTGATAGTCACAATAGGCAGAGTTACAAGAACTCAATCCGAAGAACCAATCATGGAGATCCGTTCTAAAAGCCGTGTATAGCACCAATAGGTTGTTTTGAGATCCGTGATTAGTGTATGTAACATAGAGTCACACATATTATGACTCGTGGTCATAAATTTTATAATATATACAATTTAAAAGTGGCCAAAATTTGTGTAACTATATGTCACAATATTTATGACACCAAATATCATTCATTTTTTTTATTGTTTCCAAAAAATTATTGACAATATTATAATTTAATAAATTATGTCAATATTTCTTAGATATGTGCATCTTATTTGAGACTATTCATATTTTAGTGTGATCTTTGGTCACACAATACATAACAGACAGTAACAAATGATAGAGAATTAGTTTATCTTGAATTATGGTAGTAAGTCATACGATTAGTCACAGATCATTTATTTTCTAGTACATATTATTCATTTTTTTGATTATTTCCAAGAAATTCATCTTTTTCTTATCTTACTTCATTATCTGTAAACTCCAATAATAATTTCTAGCCTTGAAAAAGATATAAAATTTATATTTGAAAAAATATGAATTGAACAACCTTTATATATTACCCTGATCTGTGACCTTCATTCATTAAATTAGTGTATACCTTATAAAAGCAAAATAATTATTCATATTAGCTAATAATAACTTATAAATATCTGTTTAACAATGGCTAATAATACCTATAGCCCACACAAAAATCTAATTTTCATATGAAAATTCAAAATTTATAGATTAGTAGTCAAAAGTAGTCAAAATCTATGACTTAGAGATACAATTATAAAAATAGAATGCAAAAGGTGGAAACCGAGAATTATGCAGGAGAATAACAGAGAAAAATAAAATAAAATTTCTAAAGAACAAACTTCACTCAACCAAAAAAATAAAATAAAAAATAAAAAATCACTGCTAGAAAACATAAACCAAAATTCAAAAATAGAATTCTAAAAAAAAAAAACAAATTGAAATTAGAATTAAGAAAAGTAGCAGATCTCACAGTTTGTTACTATGGGCCTCTTCATTTGTGANAAAGGAAAATCAAAATCAATTCGAAAAAACAAATGTCGCCTGCTGGTGAGAACGGGTGCCGGAGTAAGATGTGGCGAAGACGACAGTAAGAGAGTAGCTAGAAGAGTTTCAAACCAAGTGAGTAGATTTATAGTGGATGTGTGTGACTTCCTAACCAGAGTGCTTCTCTTCATTTTTTTTTTTTCTTCTTTCTAGTTTTAAAGTTTCAACTAGAGCTTAGATTTGAAAAAAAATGACAGAAAAAGGGCTAAAGGCACAATGGTTGTTTGTAGTGTTAGAGCTGAAGATTGGAGGACAAGAATAGAATGTCTAAATCAAAAAAATGCAAAAAGAAAAAAAAATGATATAAAAAGTTCTGGCACGTACCAAAGGTATTTTGGACTTTTTGACTAGTGGGAAGAACAAGATATGTCATTCTACAAAAGAAAAAAGCAGCAAAAAAGTCATTTTGTCACAAAGTAAAAATACTTCAATCTGCCATGTTCCGTAATTTCAAATTCCTGCAACAAACATTTTCTCAGATTTTCTATACCTTCCAAGTCGTCTCCTGTTACCACAATATCATCCACATAGACTAATAGAGTAGTGACTCCCTCTGAAGGTGAATGCTTAATAAACAGTGTATGATCACCTTGACTTTGTTTGTAGCCAATATCTTTCATTACTCGAGCAAATCTGCCAAACCAAGCTTTAGGAGATTATTTCAGGCCGTACAAAGCTTTCTTCAATTTGCACACTTTATTTTTTTCTGACTCAAATCCTGGTAGGACTTTTATATAGTTTTCTTCAGTAAGGTCTCCATGTAAGAAGGCATTCTTGATATCAAATTGTTGTATATTCCATCTTCGGTTGGCTGCCAGAGATAATAATATTCTCATGGTATTCATATTAGCAACCAGAGCAAAAGTTTCGAGGTAGTCTACTCCAAAAGTTTGAGTGTAGCCTTTAGCCACCAACCTTACTTTGTATCGTTCAAGTGATCTATCTACCTTGTATTTCACAGTAAACACCCATTTTCATCCTATAGGCCTCTTTCCTCTGGTTAGTTCTACCAAATCCTATGTCTTATATTTTTCAAGCACATCTATTTCATCCTTCATTGTTTTTTTCCATTCTTTACTATCCAATGCTTTGGAGACCATTTTTGGGATAATAATAGTATTTAAATAGATAAGAAAGTTTTGATGACTCCTGGATAATTTTGTATAGGATAAAAAGTGGGACAATGGATACATTGAGTTCTGAGTACACTTTCTAACACCTTTCCTAATAGCAATATGAAGATCATCATTATTAACAATTGGTATATTATCCTCATTACTTTCAGGGTTAGGAATTACCTCAACATTTTCAGTCTCAGGGTTGGGTTCCGAATCAAGTACTTTCGTTGGTTGAACAATAGAATTTTTCTTCCTTGAGTATAATTGCAATGGATGAGTAGCACTGTGAATTTGTTTATACGCTATCTTTTGACTGGGAGACTGTAGTTTGGACTCAATTTGTGTAGGAACAAATAATTCATTAACGGGTGTATGTAAGGATGGGGAAGGATAAAGTAAAAATAAGTCTGAGTTCCTATCAGGTAAAGACAAATTTGAATCCTTATCTTCCATGAATGACTCCCCTTAAAGATAAGGATCATCGAAGTACTGTTCATTTTAAACAAATGTGACATCTACAGAGACATAAAAAAGTCTTGTTAGTAGATGATAGCATTTATATCCTTTATGTGTAGATGAATATCCAACAAAAACACATTTAAGAGCCCTAAGCTCAAGTTTCCCTCGGTTATTGGAATGAATATGGACATATGGCACACTCCCAAAAATTCTAGGAACTAGATGATTTGCCATTTTGAAGTCAGGAAAGAATTTTGAAAATAGTTGCATGAGGTTGTATCCAAGAACTTGAGAGGGTATCCTATTAATCAAATGTGTAGCAGTTAGGACAGCCTCTCCTCAATAATTTTTTGGAATGTTCTTTTGGAAAAGAAGGGCTTTGGTTAAATTAAGGAGGTGACTATTTCTTCTTTCAACCACTCCATTTTGTTGTGGTGTGTTAAAACAAGAAGACTCATGAATCACTCCCCTTTTTGTAAAGAATAGTGATAGTATTTGATTAAAATAATCTCTAGTATTATTAGACCGAACTCTTTTTATGTCTACCCCAAATTGGTTTTTAACCATTTGAAAAAAATTCTGAAATGTAGAACTCACATTTGATTTCTGTTAGAAAAAAGATAAACCCATGTTACTCGAGTGAAATCATCAATGAAAGAGACAAACCAGCGAGCTCCGGAAATATTTTGGACTAAAGAGGGTCTCCATATGTTACTATGAATAAGAGCAAAATGGGTTGTCATTCTTGTATTATTTATTGAAAATGAATTACGTTTATGTTTTACAAGTTCACAAACCTCACAATGAAGTATACTCAACTCCAATCCCTTAAACAACTGAGGAAACTAAATTTAAGAGTACTGAAAGATAGGCGACTAAGACGAAAATGATGTAACTAAATCTGATTTTTATTTGAAAGAGACAATTCAGAAAATAAAGATAGTGGAATCTGATTCTTAATGCTATTTTACCCACCATATTCCTCAAAGAAGTAGAGTCCATTGTTTGCCTTAGCAAGTCCAATCATCCTTCCTATACCCTGGTCCTGAATTTGACAGAGAGTTGAAGAAAAAGTTACAACACAATTCAAATCTTTTGCAAGTTTATGAACTGAAATGAGATTAGTTGACAACTTAGGCACATGGAGAACATTTTTTTAGAACCAAATTCTAATTAATAGCAACATCCCCTTGACCAGCAACAGTTCAAGAGTTCCATCAGTAGTGGCTACCTTTTTATTACTAGGACAAGGGTTGTACGAAACGAACCCATGGGAGGATTGAGTCATATGATCAGTAACCCTTGAATTAATCACCTATGATTCTTTTGCAGAGAAGTCTGAAATACTTAGTGCAAAGGGCTGAGAATAATTACCTGAGAGAGCCAAAGAGTAAGTCCTTGCACTTGTAGGTTTATCTAATGTTCTCAAAAAATACCTAAGGTTTTCCATCTCCTCCTTATTAAATTCTGCTTATGTTTTAGGTTGGTCACCCTCTCCTCTTGGCTGTGCCGAGGTCATATGTACCTGTCTTTGTCATCCTCCTTGATTTCCTTTAGCTGTCCAATTTCGATGGGTAATATACGAGTTGTTCTGGATATTTGATGGCTTACCATAGAGCTCCCAGCACCTATCCTTTGTATGTCGGGGTTTTTTGCAATAGGTACACCAGATGGTGTCCTTATTTCCTGCCTTCAAGCTCTCCAATAGTATGGTATCTCCTCCCACTTGCTGGTCTGGTTTCATGCTTCGAGAATTTGCACCTTTGATAATTAAAGCAGATCCCTCCACTGGTTGAGGCTCCATTATCACTCTTTAACGTCCTTCTTCCCTTCGGATTATGGCTATTGTTTTGTTTAGTAAAGGAAGTTTTTTAGCCAGAACTTGGACGCAGACAGAATCGAATTTAGTATTTAAACCAGCAAGAAACTTATAAATTCTCTCTTTTTCCATATAACGTTTGAGGAAAGTTGCATCATCGCTGCATTTCATCTCAACACACTCATAATGATCCAATTGTTGCCACTAACTTTGTAAAGTCTGGACATATTCAGCAATCGAATGATTACTTTGTCTTATTGTAGAGATTTTCATCTTAATCTCATAAATTTGAGCTGCATCACGAACCCTTGAATAATGTTGTTTGCAATTTTCCCAAATATCATGTGTTGTGTTTAAAGACATCCAAGTATCGTTTACCTCAGGTGTCATGGAATTCCATAACCAAGATATCACCATCGAATCTTCTTTATCCCATGCAGCAAACTTTGGATCTTTTGGCTTCGGACCTGTCCCAAGGAGATGACTCAGTTTTCCCTTCCCTTTCAAGAAGGTCTGAATAATTTGAGACCACTTTAAGTAGTTTTTTCCATTGAGTCGTAAGCTGGGCTGAACATTCTGTAATTCTCCAGGGATAGCATTGTGGTTTTCGGTGGCTGAGGATGTTTAAGGAGTGGTTTCCGAGATTTCAGGCATGATAAAGGAATGGATTTATAAAACAAGAGATTCAGATTCGTCAAATCAGGTCGAGTGCCAAAGAAATATAGTTTCAGGTGGCAGGGTCACGAAAAAAAAAAATTGAATGGTCAGGTTATTTTGAAAGATCATGTTAATGAGCTTTAGGTAATGTATTTGGGCACAAAGGGTCATACGATCAGCAAAGAAGGCTGAAACTATAAGGAAAGAACAACAAAAATACAGTAGTAAAAATACTCTATTTTTACTCTGAAAAATAAGGGAGAATAGAATGATCTATTCAGTAACAAAAGCTGAAGAAAATATGGCTTCCAAGAGCTTAATTTAGCTCTGATACCATAACAAATTATAAGAATAATTACTTGATATTCATTGGTGTCTGATACAACATATTTATACATAAACTCTAGGTCAGAAATATTTCTAAACCAAAATATTTAATCAGCTAGAGTACACACGTGGCTGACAATATTTCTATGCCTATACTAAGTACACATGTCATACATATATTTCTTATGCCCATGCTAAGTGCGTATGGTATACACACACACAGCTCACACATGTAGGCTGTCAACCACAATTCTCTCGATACTGTCATATACAAATCCACCATATACATTAGTTAATACTTTCATATTGTTTTCTACTATTGCATATGACCAATTACTTACTCGTAATTGGATGGTTTTCATAAAAATTTAAACAATACAGTTTCTTCTTCTTCTTCTTTTTTTTTTTTGTAAAAAAAAATAAAAAAGAAAAAAAGAAAGAGATCTTTCCAATTTCTCTTTCAATTATCTTATCATTTGGGCAACTAGAATTGAAACCTTAACTAGTAATTTGATTCATCTGGACTCCTAATCATTGTTCAATAAGCCAGATACACAAAACAACCATCTTGCCTTAGTTATGAGTTTTCTCAAGGATCTTGCAATTCATTTAGAATGAGAACCATCAGCATCCAAAACTATAATCTTGGATTTGTCCTACAGTTAGTTAAAAACATCACCAACATTATTATTCCGACAGGATTGGAAGCAGGGAATGAGAAGATTCATAAAGGACCCCAATCTAACCATTTTACATTCAAGTTCCAGAACTTTAAGAATCAGATTCCTTAATACTCGTAAATATTTAGTTATTTCTACATCTTATGAGAATTATGACAAAAAAGCCTAGTGATGTAGACATGGAATACAATATAATGGGAAATTATATTATAATTATTACTATTTAGGAATTTATAGATTAATTATTAGATATTTAATTTCGTGTAACTAGATTTATGTTTCCTATTTCCATTTAGTTTCCTAGCTAGGTGTGTTCAATTGCCCATTTATAAATAGCGTTAGTTGCTTTTCAGACTATGATGAATAAATGAATGATTATTTAATTTTCTCCTCCTATGATCTCTTTCTCCTTAATTCTCTACATTTGTTTTTGTATAATTCTCTCTCATTCTTTCATTTGATTATATTTTCTGGCTTTCTAGTCTATATGATTTCTTATCTATCTTGCTTATCTCTTGCTATTCTACTAATTCTCTTGCTATTTTACTTATAATCTCTATTTTGCTCTCTTTTCTCATCTTATTCTACAGCACTTAGTCAATAAGAGACAATGGTTATAACATTTTATTGTACTTTGATCAAATTGTTGTTGCATTCGGAAATATAAAGTGTGCAGCAGCATAAGCAACGAGGAGAAAAAAGAAAAAGCGTACACAGTTATTCTATCTTGGAACAAGAACAACAAACAAGTAGAGAGTTGATTTCCCTGTGCTTTTGGATGAAATGTTGTAGTAGAGTCTTGAGCCATCAAATTTGTAAAGCTCCTAATTTTCAAGTTTCGAATAACAGCAGCAGTCAAGGTGTCCTCAACGCCTAAAACTTTCCCAAGGAATTAAGAATTATAACAAAACTGTGGAAGGACGTCTTGAATTGAGGTCAAGCAGTAATTTCTTTTCTACTCTTGGCTTCAATTAAACCACTATTCAGCTACAACCCTTGGCCGTAGAAAGAAAATGATTTCCAGCCACCACTCTGTGAACAACAAAAAAGTATGTAAACCAACCTCTGGTAGAGTAGCACTTGCATAACCAAAGCGAGCTACTCTGCAAATATCAGGAATACCATCTCTTTCTCTCAAAATCTTCCCAAAAAAATACCCACCATTAAAGCCATTGGAAACTTTAAAAATAAGCTTTTCAAACGAAATGCACTTGCCCCTACAATATACATACCATCTAATTATAGTAAAAGATTAACACGGAATGATGAGATGAAATATTGGGCTAAGCACGGTTCGAGAAAAAGTTGGAAAAGATTAAGAATTCAGTCGTTCTACCCTTAAAAGAAAAAGAAGAATTTTAAATAAATATCTCTAGAAGTAATTAATTAGCCAAAATAATTGTCTCTTGTCTCGGGAAGGATATCAATGAGTACACCATTTTCCTTCCCCGTCAAGATCTCCAGAGTCAATTTTTATCTCCTGCGTAACCGCTATATGAATCAACCCCCCTCCTCAAAATCATCAATAGCAATATAAACCTGATTATAACATAGTTTACTCAGCATATAGGCATATTGGCAATACTAAAAAGAATTTTAAAACCAGGAAATTCAAAGTACATACACCTAATCTAATACAATCCATAGTCCACATTGGACACATTGAATTCTACAATGGTTTTTTCAAGTCAAATTAAGAACTAAATGTGAGAATTTATGACCAAAATAGAAAATATTCATCGACATAATAGGTACTTGATTCAAATCTAAGTTACCAGTTAAGAATTGTTCCATATAATTCCATGGGCTAACTACTACTTATCTCAGGAGGAGCCTGATAAGAATAAAGAAGAAAAGAAATTCCATTTGTTAAAGCATCTTCCACTCCAACAATTGTGCGTCTCAATACATCAACAGCAGCAACACCTGCTTCACCCGTGCTTTCCTTCAAGCCACTTGAAAAGTTCATCAGTTTATTACCAGCTAATTCTCCGATTTGATCAAAAGTTGAAAACAATTTACCAATGGCAACATCCACCACATCATTGGCACTTTAAGTAATGGATAATATTGATGAATTGATAGTCTCAGGTGAGCTTTTTAGAGCATTGTCACCTTTGTTTATTGAATCACTAAAAGACTGCCTAACCCCAGCAACAAACTACTCAAAACCTTTCACATCTAGGGAGACAGATGGAGCGACAGAGGTGGAAGATTCCGATGTTATATCGATAGCTGTTATGGCTTCAGGCTCTGCAGATCCTGACAAAACATTTTCACTTTCATTTAGCTGGTCTATAAAAACCACCCCATTCTCTGTCGCAGATAGGTCTGAATTTTCTATGTACTTGAGTTCAAAGCCTCCGATTGAAGAATTCTTATATAAGTCTCCAGATGAAGAGTTCCACTGAACGTAATATTTGCAAACAATATAGTCAGGTCCATTTTGGCAAGAATGTTCGTTAACCAAATTCGCGGAGATCGATTTTTCTGCCCCCTTGACAAAATTAGAGTCCAAAGATTTTACAGCATTTGTTCTGATGACATCTCCATGGAAATGCATACCATTGGACAATCAAAAGCTCCAGTATTCAAGAATACCCCAGTAGCAAAGAGTTGCACTGAAAATCAATATTGTATCGGGTCAAGCTAAAGTTAAAATTTTGAGTTAGGAGGGTAACACAATCCAATTGATAATTAGTATGTTCGAACTTATTAGCAAGATATTGACAAATAAAATGAACCTTACCACCATATCCGAGAGCTTGTACTGGAGAAGGCTTAATATCCTCTAGAATTGCCTCAGCTTCCTGAAACATACAAGTTTTGTAAAATTATGAAGTGAACAGATCAAATCCATGTATGAAAAATGGAAAGAGAAGCACCAAACGTACAAAGTGAATATCTCATTGATTACAGTAAGTGTTGACTCAAGTTTGAGTTCCTTAATATGGAGACCCTGTTTCACCCAAGACTGGAACCCTCCTTGAACCAAGTAAGGTTGCTGTCGTATACGATACCACGATATAAGTTAGTGCCTTCATATCATTTTCTGCAATTGCATATGACCAATCACTTACTTGTAATTGGATGGTTTTCTTAGAATTTAGGACAATACAGTTAAAAAGAAAAAGAGAGAGAGAGAGAGAGAGAGAGAGAGAGAGATCTTTCCCATTTCTGTTTAAATTATCTAATCACTTGGGCAAATTGAATTAAAACTTTAACCAGAAATTAGATTCGTTTGGACTCATAATCATAGTTCGACAAGCCAAATACAGAGCACAACCATCTAAGATTCCATTAAATCCAAGTTAGAAACACTTGCCTTAACCCCGAGTTTTCTCAAGGATCTTGCAATTCCTTTAGAATGAGAACCATCAGCATCCAGAACTATAACCTTGGATCTGTCCTACAGATAGTTGAAAACAACACCAACATTATTATTCAGGCCGGATTGGAAGAAGATTCCTAAAGAAACCCCACCTAACCACTTTACATCCAGGTTCGAGAACATTAAGCATCAGATCGATTGATACTCCTTAATATTTAGGTACTTCCACACCTTATGAGAATTATAAAAAAAAAAAGCCTAGTCAACAACACAATTTTATTTTGCTTTGATCAAATTGTTGCTGCATACAGAAATTTAAAGTGTGCTGCAGCAGAAGTTCTTAGAGGAGAAAAAACAAAAAGCATACACAATTCTTCTAGGTCATCTTGGAAACAAGAATAGGAGACAAGCATAGAGTTGATTTCGCTGTCCCTTTGTATGAAATGTTGTAGTAGAGTCTTAAGCCATCAAATTTATAAAGCTCCTAAATCCTCACGTGGACAATCTTCAAATTTTGAATAACAGCAGCAGTCAAGGTGTTCTCAAGGTCTCGTCCATTCTTGAACAACTTCCGCTGAGACCCATAAACCTAAAATTTTCCCAGGGACTTGAGAGTTATAACAAAACCATGGAAGGATGTCTAGGATCAAGCTCCAGCAGTACTTTCTTTTCTACTCTGGGCATTAAATTCACCCTCAATCATTATTCAGCTAAAACCCTTCACCCTAGAATCATTCTGTAAACAACAAAAAAGCATGTAAACCAACCTCGAGGAGATTAACACTTGCATAACAAAAGCGAGCTGCTCGGAGATCATCAGAAATTCTGTCTTTTTCTCTCAAAATCTTCACAAAGATCCATGAAGAAAATGTTCACCATTAAAAGCCATGGAAAACTTTAAAAAAATGCTTTTCAAAAGAAATGATTTACCACTAGATAATCGACAAGGAATGACGAGATAAAATCTTTGGATTTACTTTCCAGTTTGGTCTAAGCACGCTTTAGAAAATGGTTGGAAAGATTAAGAATTTAGGTGTTCTAGCCTTTTAAGAAAGACCAGAAGTTTTGAATATAGTAATCTACAAAGTAAATAATTATCCAAAATAATCTTGTCTCTTGCCTCAGGACGGATATCAATGAGCACCGCATTTTCCGTCTCTGTCAAGATCTCCAAAGTCAATTGAGGAGATAAATCTCCTGCGTAACCGCTATATGTCACCACCCAAAAGAAGACCCTGTACCAAATCTGATAAGAAATATAAATTCCTCATGCAATAGAATAGCGTATTTTCCTAATAAGCAAAAAAGGACATTCAGACCATAAAGTGGCAGAGGTGCCAACCAAAAGAACAAATGGAACGATTGGATCATTTGGATCAAAGCCAAGACTTTCCTCAAAACCCTCAACTGCGATGTAAACCTGATTATAACACAGTTTGCTCAGCACATCAGAATATTTGCAAAACTGTAAAAAGTATTAACACCGGAAAATTCAAAATACAGCCAACCAAAAATAAAACCATAGTCCGTAGGGGACATATTGAATTCTACAACGATTTTTTTCAAGTCAAATTAGTAGAACTCCTTTAACTGAACGTGAACACTGATAACCACAATAGAAAAAATTCATCTGCAAGAGATACTCGATTTAAGCATTGTTCCGAGTATAAATCCATAGGCCGACTACTTTCTGCGAACAAAGCTAGAAGACTGATATAGAGGAGTGGACAACATATGGCAAGCATTCAAAATAAATCAGAGAAAATAAAGCATGTGCTGATATCTAAGAATAGCTTCTGGAAAGCATTCTTGGCAGGCCTCAAGATTTCGGTAGCTCTCTCTTCAAATGAATTAAGTGCATCTCTTATCTCAGGAGGGAACAATTCTTTGGCAGACTGATAAGAATAAAGAACAAATGAGGTGCCATTAATTAAAGCATCCTCCACTCCAACAATTGTACGTCTCAATACATCAACAGCAACAACACCCTGCTGTATTCATGCTTTCCTTCAAGCCACTTGAAATGCTCGTCAGTTTATTACCAGCTAATTCTCCCGGTTGATCAAAAGTAGAAAACACTTTACCAACGGCACCATCCACTGCATGATTGGCACTTTTAATAATGGATGATATCGATGAANTGATAGTCTCTAGTGAGTCTTTAGAGCATTGTCACCCTTGTTTAGTGAATTGGTAGTCCATTGTGTCTTATGACTAATTTAACAGCTTTTTTCAATAATTTTTATCATTTTTTAATGCTGTAGTTCATAAATTGAAATATTAGTTACTGTTTGTACACAGTTTTTGGTTTACAACCCTAGGTCACGTGCTTGAGGCATGTGCATATTATGCTAGTGTATATATATATATATATAAACGACAGCCAATTTGTCCTCCCTCTCTCTCTCTCTTTCGCTCAAGTATAATAGCAAAATTTATCAGCACCCGACATGAAACAACAGTGTTACGGAAGTTCTTTCAGTCTTCAAATTTAAAAACTAAGATAAAATAGAAAAGAGAAAAAAAAAAAAAGAGAAAAAAAGAAACAAAGGTCACCCAGGACTTTCCATTTTTCGTTTCCAAGAAGCTATTTCGAACTGATTTTTATGCCAATCAACAAATTAAAGCAAGACAAATATAAATAAGCTAAACTTCCAGTTACAAACAATTAAACATTACAGAGTTTCATGACTTTTACCACCTCAACTAGCTAGCTGATACTTGTAAACAAAAGCTGCTGAGGACATAAAAGAGGACATGGAAGACTGCCAACACAAAGATTTATTGTTAGCTGCTCTACACCCTCCCTCTGACAGCAGAGGACCATTTCCCTGCTCATCATCACATTATTTTCAGTCTTTACAAACTATATAGTAAATCTAAATAAAATAATCAAGTTCATAAACTTAACTTAATTATGTCACTGATAAATCATAATTAACTTCTACGTTTAAGTCAAAGCCAAAGCCAAAGCCAAAGTCAAAGTTAGATGGAAAAATCTTGAGTGCTGGGTTGCACAAAACAGCCAAGCGTTGTTGTTTTTCCCTTGGAATCAAAAGAAATGCAGCCAAAATGTCGAGTTTTTTGGGAACAAGAGATAAACTGACACTAGAGTCTGACTCATCCTTGGAGATAGTGAGCAGTGATTGCACTTCTTGTGCTCGCTTGGAGAGAAGATCAAAAAAGATATCATCCACCATGCGAGTCCACTTCAAGAATAGAGAATTGTTGTGGTTGTGGATATTGAAGCGAAGGTCCTTGTCTACAAATGACCGACTATTGATCAGCTCGTACCACAACTTACAACGGCGTTTACAAAGTATTAGAGCCCCAGGGTCAAGGCCAAATCTCAATAAGATTTCCCCCACTAAATCTTTTGGTAAATGTAGCCCAAACCTGGCCAACTCTACAGCTTCAAATTCAAATTCATATAGAAAAATATAGTTATCAAATCGATATACTACGAAAAGATTGTATCATAATTATACCTCAAAATAAAAATTCTTAGACTTTCAAAAATTAATTGGACAGATTGTTAAGAACTTGGTGAAAGATTTGAGCTTTACCAATAAGACGCACGAGCAAACAAGTAAAAAAATCATCCAGAAGGGGAGTCCACTTCAAGAATAAGGATTTATAGAAGCCAAGGTCAAGGTGAGGGTGGATCTTGTCTACAAATGACTTACTGTTCATCAATCTCTCTTGTATCTCACATCTCTCCGATTCTGCAACTTCATATTCATATGGGTTTATCAACAATTATCAAATTAATTAAGTTCTCATGTCCATCCACTTATTAACAAAATGCATCAAAACTATAATCCAAATAATAAAATTTTAAAAAAAAAGTTCTTCAGACACAAATTCACAAGAATTTCGGAGAAAGATTACATTTTTTTTTTCATAGGAAAGAACTTTACCAGTATGAGGCAGAAGAAAAGATGGGGCGAGGCCTTAGGGGAAAGCAGCGACCCAAACTGGCTATATTTGAGAAACCATTCCATTCTCTACAACTGCAAAATCAAATCGACCTCACCCCTAATGATGATGATGATAATAATAATAATAATAATAAATATGAAGAAGATGATTAATTAGAGAATATAACTGAAAAAAAACATACTGCATTTGCTGTGCATACAATGAATTGAAAACCAGAATAGAGCAAGCAAGCAGAAGAGCAGAAGAGCTAGCTGAAGAGAACAGACGACACTGCCGTCCTTTAACAGTTATTCGGATATAGGTTATTCGGATACAGAGCTGTAAACATGGGCGGTCCTGCCCGGCCCGTTCGGACCGGAGGAGAAATTCAGGTTGGGTCGGACAAGGAATAGAAGCAGGCCGGGTCGGCCCAGCTTGATAGCCTACAGGGCTAAAGTTTTGGATCAGATTAAATTCGGGTTAAATCTGGTCTAATCTGATAATTTAAAAAAAAAAATAAAAAAATAAATAGAAAAATGAATCTTTTTCAATAAAAAATAAAATTATTAGTTATATACTTACTTGTTTAGTAAAATAAATAACTAAAATTAATAAAACAAATTTTTAAAAATAGAATAACTCAATCAAATAGTAAATAAAAAAATTAAGAAATTATTTATTTATTTATTAATAATGACTACTTCATTAAAAATCTTACCAAATAAAACCCATTGGGATAAAACCTTGGTAAGGAAAAAAGAGTGTAGTCTAAACTCTAATGTCTAACTATTACAATTAAAAATTTAAATTATCCAAAAAGTATAATTAGAAGTTACAAAATTAAAATTACATCTTGTTTCTCTAAGCATTGGTACTTAGTAAATTTATAAATTTATACATAAATATACATATTAAATATTATGCACATATGCATTAAAAACATTAAATTAACGAAGTGATATTTATACTTCCACTCCACATATTCATAAAAGAAATATGCATATTAAATTTAAAGAAATAAACATATTAAATTTAAGAATATAATAAAACATAGACAATAATTTTTACTATTGTATTAACAAAATTAATAGACAATAAATTAAAGATATGATAATAGAATTAGAGAAATATTCAAACCTTGAGTTGAAAGAGTTGAGACTTAATAATTGAAACTTTTGTGACTTGACTCACTTGAATATATTTTTTTTAAAAAAAATTTAAAATTGATATAGAAAATATTAAAATAAATAATAGAATTAGAGAAATATTAAGAAGAGAAAATATGAAGATTGAAGAAGATATGTGAATAAGAGAAGTATTTATAGAAAACTACATTGTAATATTTTATAATATTTTATTTTTTTTAATAATTAAAAAAAATGGGGAGGGGGAGGAGGTAGGCTCCCTCCCCAACGGTCATATGACCATTACGTGGGAGGGGAGGGGGAAGGAGGCCCTGTATGAAGGAGGCCTTGTATATACAGGGCCACCAAAAAAAAAAAAAAAAGGTGTGCGGGTCAGCACAAATGGCCCAGTTCGGTCTAGCCTTAGAGGCCAAGCCATTCACACCTAGGCCGGCCCGGCCCGGCTCAGCCCGCAGGCCAAGTGAGCAGGTTGCGAGCCGGCCTTTTGGAACCGGCCCAAATTTTTAGCCCTATTCAGATATGATAAATTGTGCGTTTTTAGTCTACATGTTCTATACAATTTGGGCCTTTCGCCCAAGAATTCTTCTTACAAAATTCTAAGCCTAAAGTACTAAAAAAGCCCAATTGAAAAATCTCGGATGGGTTTAGTTTTTTGAAATATCTTGGATTAATTTAGGAACATATAATTTTTAAACTTTTTCATAAAAATAACACTTTTATTA
The DNA here is from genome assembly GCA_002914805.1 of Parasponia andersonii. NCBI lineage: Eukaryota > Viridiplantae > Streptophyta > Magnoliopsida > Rosales > Cannabaceae > Trema > Trema andersonii. The sequence goes on along the minus strand of JXTB01000307.1, from coordinate 275,647 downwards.
AAAAAAATACCACTTTTTCATTAAAATTGGTAGTTTTCAATGATATTAGATGTAATCAGTTGGATTACCTAGGATAACCAATCTAGTTACTTAAGTTTTGATTTAATTGATTATTTTAAGCATCTCATCAATTAATAAAAATTGGTATTTTTCTAAATATTTTTAAAAATTATATTTTTCTAATTAAAATTTAGAAATTTTCAAACAATTTCAAAATCTAGTATTTTTCAATTTTTTTTAAAATTTACCATAAAAAAATAAAATTCCCTCTTTAATAAATGTCCACTTTTTGAAGGAAAAAAATTAAATGTCATACCTTTACTATATGTAATGGTATACTAATTATTTTGCTACATCGTATTAAAAACAGACAATTACTTAAAAGGAGCTCGAATTTGGATTATTGACATGTTGCTTTGGTTATTTGGTCCAATTCCCATGTTTGTTTTTTCTCTGGTGATAGTAACAATTCTACAGTCTACATTATTTGAAGAGTAAATTCAAGTGTCTCGTAAGCATTGAGAGCTTATAAGGGTAAGTGAAAGAAGGTCTGAAGTAGCTCATACTACTCATATCCATGGCAAAAAACTTCAATGGTCTGAAAATTATTACCAAATTTTGGTCAAAACAAATTCGTATTCATTGAATATACAAACGAATAAAAACTGAGATTTGAAAAGATCATGTTAGGTCCAAAAGTTTGACATTATAAATAACAAAATTTTGAGAACTCAGATTAATAAAAAAGATGGAAATATTGTTACAACAAGTCTGAAGTTGTTACAACAAAAGTTACTTTACAACAAAACGAAACTTGCATTTTTCTTTTTATAGAAATCTTCTAGAATGTGCACAAACGTATTTTGTTTCTATATTTGATAATTCTGGTAATAATATAGGTGAAATATAAATGAAATTTCGTGCATAGTTGGTTAGGATATTTTCCTATCAATTTTTAATCAATTCCTTTTATATTTACCATGTATATCATTGATTATTTCCTCATTCTTTTATCCTTGTTTGATATCTGATTATCTCTTATTATTCAGTCCTTAAGAAAATTTTGCTCATAAATTAATTAAGTTTCCTTTAGTTAATTGATTTGATTTGATGAGTTGTTGTGATCAGATTTTCTGATCTGTTGCAATAACTCCGGATATTTAAGAAAAGATTAATGAATTTTCTTAAATCTTGGTTTTTAATTGATATTGATTGAGATATGATTTTCTAAGATAATTATCAATCTTTGGCAGGTTAATTGAAGTTTTCCAGCTGGCCAAAACATGTCCAAACTGAATCAAAGCTAATTCATACTACAATGGTTGTCCATGGAGGATAGAAGTCACCTATAAAAGCTCTGCTACTCCAAGAAATTATGTATGCACTTCAGAGAGAAAAATCTGCTACAATAGAGCTTTTATTTTGTGCCCAAACTATGAAAAAAAAGAGCTTTTTTAAAAAAGTTTTGGGAGTTTGTTTTTGTGTGAGCCTTGAATGTTCTTATAGTAATTAGCTCTAGAAAAATCACTTGAGATTATAAAAGTCCTTTGGGAGAAGGGTTGTGTGTTCTTCGAGAGAAGATAGAATCTAGTGCATAGGAGGGAGTCCTAGTATGTGAAACTGAAAGTACGCCATAGTAGAGAAGATTGATCCAACTATTGAAGGAAGTTTAAGAGCTTGGAGTCAAGTAGGACGAGTAGAGCTCGCTGAACATATTGAAAGAAGAGTCAAACACGGTGCATCAAGATATGAGAGAGTCTTTCTTATTTAAGTCATTAGTGTTTGTACTTTAAAGATTTCTACTAATATGTTTCTTTCTCTGGGCGTGGACCCATAAAATAGGTTATTAAAAAATAGTCGAACTATGTAAAAATCTCTGGTGTCATTTATTTATTTTTTTTTTTATCATTGTGATTGTTTTGCTAATAGCACACATTCAATATTTCAGTGTTGCAACAAAAACAATAAAATTAACTCATAACTCATCTCATTGTTACAACAACAATGGCAACTAGTTTTTAAATTTTTAAATAATAAATCGAAAAATTAGTATATCTGAAATCTTGAATCTTTCAAATCAAATCAGAGAGAATATGATATTTAAAAAGTTTTTCTTTTTCTAATGTACACATGTTATTATGGGTCTAAATTTGGTTCCAAGTGTTGCATGAAATGAATTACCTCATCTAGGGTCTATATACTTGGATTTGCATGATTTTCTACTTGTATTCTTTACTTAGATATGCATAAAAAATTTACATTACAAAAATATACCACACTTATTTTACAAAAAATATATATATGACATAAAAATGAGTACCGGATATGAATTTCTCCTCAAAATTAGCGTGACAGCCACCAAGTTAAGAGCAGCAAAATCTAACACAATTTTTTTTTTTTTAATTTTGTGGGGGCTATTAATATTTCTGTTGCGTAGTTGTGTAATCAAAGATTCAATGTGTTGGGAGGTAATTTTTGTATTTCTCAGAGACACCAAAAGTATTAATTCTAGGGCAGACGTACGTTGCGTTTAATTAGTCCAAGCTCCCTTATACTCGTAATGGTTGCCCTGGAGTAAGGGATAAGGAATGAGGAAAGCAATTCATAATATAATGGAATATTTATTAACGGTTCATACCCGTAGTTAAAATTTGAAAGTTTTGAGTCATGGTAGAAATTTAAAAAAAAGAAGATTTATGTGCTTATAAATAAAAGCTCCTTTTTGTTTTATAATTATGCTTATATTTCTTGTTTTTTTTTTTTAAAGTGACTCTTCAGCTTTGTAACTAATAACTTATTAATTAGTCATGGCTACTTACTTTTTGTTCATTAACAAAATAAATCAAACTTATTTCTCATTTTGAAACTTTGTTTTAACAGTAACTCTAACTCTGACTAGTCAATCATTTGAAATAAATTGCTATCTTGAGTTACATCACATTCTATGCTATTATATTTCTATTATCTAATATTATGATAATGTAAGTATTTTAAGCATATTCTTATACAAACCCAAGTTCTAAAATTAGAATTAAGATATTCCATGAGAATTTATCTATAAATACATAAATCATAATGTTTTACTCTTTAATAGGTTAAATATTATAATTCATGAATAGGGTTAACTGAAAAAAATATCATTGAAGTTTGATATTTTTGTAATTTAAACCCTGAGTTTTGGTTTTTGCCCAAAAAAAAAAAAATCTTCATATTTTGAAATTCAAAAAATTTGTACTTTATGCTCATTATTTGACAAATTTATTTTCCAAGAAATTGTAAATCCAGACCCAGATTATGCTATTCTTGTTTTCAAAAAGTTAAAATATTTTAAAAAAATATCTTTTGGACTAACATAAAGGGAGGTCAAAATTGGGACGGATGATACACTTTTTTGGAATTTCAAAATGCGGAAGTATTTTATTTTATTTTTTTGCATAAACGAAAACTTAAAATTTAAATTGAAAAAAGGCCAAACATGAGAGTTTTTTTTTGCAGTTAATACTTCATAAATATGAGTTCATTGTTTGTTATAAGATTAAGATAGGCATCATTAATTGTCATTTTCTAAATATATATTTAATATATGCATTCATGTAAAGGCATTTCACTTAATCCTTGTCAGTATATCCAATATACACTAGGTTAATAGTTAAATGTCACACTCTTTGGTGATTTTAGAATGGGTAATTTGTAGCAAAAATTCTCAATTTTTAGTGCTTTTGGCATTTAGGTCCCTAATCTTCAAATTTTAGCATAAAAATCCCCAACCTCCTAAAAGAGGAGCAACGTTAGTTCCTTGTATAAATTCTGTCCAAATCCACGTTAAAAACCACTGCTACATGGTCTGCTCCGTTTTTAAAAGGTAATTAATTAAATAACAGTAACATTATATAAATACCCATTTCTTCTATCGGAAATATTATATATGCAGAAACAAATAAAAAGTAAGATCCAATTTTTTTCCTCCATACCAGTAACATTATGTGCAGAAAAAACATAATCCAAAGTCAATCTTTGCTCATTCGATTTCGTTGAGTAAAAGATGTACGAGCTCACTCAATTTCTAGTTCTTAAGCTTGGTTTATTATTTCTTTTTTTCCTTTCAGAGAAAACTTGGTTTACCAAGTGAACATAATCCAAATCAAGATTTTTTTAAAACTATTTCACTACCAATTTCAGGATAATAATCCCTTTGGGTTAGATTTAATTTAGGTTGATGCTTGACTTTAGGTGGGTCATTTGCTAAACTGAAATGGGTGAACAACAATCAATGGTTTAGCAAAAATTTTCATGAATTCTCCTTTATACATTTTCTTAGCAAGGAAATAGAGTCAAAAATAAGAACAACTTAAAAATCCATACAGTGAAAATGAATAATATATATAATAGTTCAACCATTTGATAAAACCATTCATGTTCAAAGCCTAAAAGAAATCAAAATGAGTTCTTTGGAAGATAACAGTTGGTTTAATTGTTTGTTGGCCAGGTGTGGTATAGTCTAAATCTTCTTCAGTAAATGTATATATAAAAAAAAAAAAAAAAAAAAAAAAAAAACAATCCATGTACTGTGTTGTTGCCATAGTGAGAAAGCTGAGAGTTTGGGTTATATATACCCATATATATATATATGTATGTATATATTTTTTAAAGACATGTTCTTACTTTGTAAGACGGATCATATGAGAAGCAATGAGCCTCTAATATGGAAAATAGATGGAATTGACAGTGAGGACTAACGTTGCTCCTGTTTTTAGAGGTTAGGGATTTTAGTGCCAAAATTTGAATATTAGAGAGCTAAAGCCAAAAGGGCTGGGGATGGAAATTTTTCCCGCAAAGTACCCTTTTAGAGTTATTACTTCTAATTGATACAGAACGAGTCTACACTGTTTGTAATATCTAGTTATATCTTGTAAGCTATGATCTATTGCTCAGACAACGGTCGTACTAAATATATAGAATAATGGCTACCTTACATAACTTTTTACGTAAATATTTCAATTATCATCATTTATTCTTGGATCCTTGATGTAGGTGGTTGGATTTTTAAAGAGACATAATTTCATGTTCTTTCATTTCAGAAGAAGACATCCATTTACTGAGACATATAAAGTAGTATAAGTACCAACAATTTTTGGTTTCTAATAGAGATTTAATTATATTCTCTTTTACTTCATTGGTTACAGCAGTGAGCAATGTTCTGTTTCAACAACAAGTACTTCACCTCCGATGTTAGAATCTTCTTGGTTGCAGCAGTAGTCCAAAATCACATGGGATGCCGTATCTCTCTCCAATGTTGCTAATTCTTTTGTATACTTGAAGCATTTTTGGCCTTTCATATGGCAAAGGATGGACACAATCGGAAACTATTCTTAGGACCTCCAAGATCTCACCATCAAATCCTTTCCCGATCAAAGATCTGTCAATGGCATCACTGAAATTACATGCGTTACTCGAAAAATGGTTGATCCATTCAACCAAAGTATTGTGAAGACTGCTAAAAGAACGAGTGAGAGTTTCCTTTCCAGTGATCAACTCAAGCAGCACAGTTCCGTAGTCATACACATCCTTCTTAACAAAATCCGACTCCCACACCCCACTGTTCACTAACAAACCAGAATCATTCTCATTTGGATAAACAAACAATGCCCCTCCAAAATTGGACAAGATTGTGTTCCCGAAATTCGATATCTTGGGTTCGAAATAACGATCCAGCAAGACACTTCTTGAGCTTATTCTTCGATGGACCACTCGAAAAATACACTTGTGATGAAGCCATGCCAAACCTCTGGCTATTCCCATGGCAATCTTAACCCTCAGAGGCCAATGGAGGATGTTAGTCGTCTCACATTCTCTTGGATGTAAGCAGTCATAGAGATTCCCATTTGACATATGTTTGTAGACCAAAAGCCTTTCATTGTTAACTATGCAGAAACCCAACAATGGGATTAAGTTATCGTGTCTCATTCTAGCCAAAGCCAAGAGCTCCGATACAAATTGGCTCTCGGAATGAGGGGAGTCATCTAACCTCTTGACAGCAAGGAACCAGCCGTTAGGAAGAGTGGCCTTGTACATGGTCCCTGTCTTTCCTGTTCCTATGACATTATTGATGCTGAAATTGTCTGTTGCCTTACAAAGTTCCGTAAAGCTCATTCTGTTAACCATCTTTTCAAGCTGAGAAATCTGTTTATGAGATGATGGCAAATAAGTCTTCATTCATGCTTAAATTAACATTCGTGTGATTAAAGTTCGTGTCATGTAAAAGAAATATGGTAATTCTATAGAAAGAAACATTATAATTTAAGAGATCATAAACACAATAGGATATAGTTCAGAATTAACAGAGCCAAGGTAAATAATACGACTAAAATGAAAAATCATTGTTGTGGAGAGAGCAAGACGGGGGTATATATGACTCAGAAATGATAGAGATTAGTACCGCTTTTTCTTGCTTTAAAGTTGGGAAGTGAAGGAGTTGCTCAGCTTCTTTTCTTCTGCTCAACTTCTCCCCCACATAAAATACCATCATCTTCATTATCATCTTCACTTGTAACCAGGACACAGAAAAGGACAAAAACACAGCTGCAACTGAAACCAAATAACCAGTTCCAAACCCATTTTTGAATGAATGATCCGATTCCATCTCAGGCTCTTGAATGCAAGATTCCAAAGGCCCTCCACAGAGTTGTCGGTTATTTTTATAGCAGCTAGCATTAGTTATCTCTCCTATAAGAAAATCAGGAACTGGCCCTGATAAGAGATTATCTGCAACACTAAAGGTTTTGATCCTACTTAGTAGACCAAATTCACTTGGCAAATTACCAGTGAGTTGGTTGTGATCAAGTATTAGGAAATTTAGATAAGTACAGTTGGCTAGGCCCTTTGGGAATTCACCCGAAAAGTAGTTGCGGGAGAGATCAAGGCTTGTCACAAAAGGGATCAAGCGATCTATGTCAGGCGGAATGGTACCGGAGAGTCTGTTATTGGCAAGGTCTAGCTTAGTTAAGCTTGTGCAGTTGGCAATTGCCCTTGGGAAATTGCCCTTAAGCCCCATCGAGCGGAGTTGGAGATGTAGGACCCTGCTCTCGCCATCGTGCCAGCAGGTGACTCCTTTCATTATACAGATGAAACCTTCGGTATTGTTGTTGAACTTCCATGACTTTAAACGGTTGAAAGGGTCCTCAATGGAAGCTCTAATAGCTTTCAGGCAAGAGATATCAGACGGCGTAGCATGACTCACAGTGAATGAAGCTATGAATAAGTGGAGCAAAACAAGAGGTGGGATTTTGATCAGGGCCATGTAATAGACTAATTATAGCTTATCGCAAATCAATAATTGTCTTAGACCAATGGATGAAGCTAACAGTAATTGGAGACTACATTTAGAAATATAGAATGAGAGCCACATTTTATAGCAGCGACACTAGAAATACTAGGAGGAATGTGTGTTAAACGAAGCAAAAAATCTTAAGTCATGACTAAATTTTCTTGTATCGTTTAGTAGGATTTAATTTTTCTAAAGGAGAGAGTTCCATGCATTTTCTCTTGTGTTTCAAATGCATTTTCCCTTGTGTTTCAAATGCATTTTCCCTTGTGTTTCAAATGACTCGTCAAAGACTTTTTTTTTTTATTATTATTATTAACTTAAATTTATAAGTGAAATTTCTTAAGAAGTTCGGAATTGAGACGAAACTACAAAACATTACGAGAACAGAACAAGTTACTTTTTATAGATAACAATGCAGTAAAAAGCAAGTAGAAGAGTTGTTAAAGATTTCCAAGTCAACACCCCATTGGAAACGCTAGGCTGATACAAGGCACATGCTCGTTGGAAGGAAAAATAGAGACTATAAGAGTCTTTTGGGCACCTTCACTTCACTCACCAGGCAATTGCTTGGAAAGTAAGGTCTTTTTTTTTGGCTCAAATTAGCAACACTTAGTGTTGGAGCAGTTTTCACCAACTGTCCACGTGTCTCTGAACTACTGATGTTGTATCTTCCAACTGTTCACGTATCATTGCTATCCCAAAATGCTTTTGACTTCAGGCAGGGTCAGAGAGGCGGGGGAGGCCACCTGCAAAGACTCTCTAATGCTTAAGTCAGTTATTTATCTTTGATTCAGGGTAGCTAAAATTTAGTTTTTCTTTGTATGAGTATATCTTTTTCTCTTGCTCATAAACTTTTGAATATTTCTTTTTGTATGCGTATATCCCTCCTTCCTTTTCAGGGACACATGGCTCATATATATAGTCTTGGAACTGTGAGCCTCATGGTTCTCAATTCCAGGACCGAGTATATTTTCTCATCAGAACTTACTCCAGAGATCACGGGCCGTGATTACCATGACTCTTCCTGCATCGTTGTGGCCTAGTTTCCGCCGTCTCCTATGGCTCAAGCCTGTCAGCGGTAAGATTTTGACAAACCGCCGTTCTGTTAGGATGGTTTGCCTAATGCCCGCACCTACTCAGGATCGCATTAAATGTGCTGTATAGGTCTGGAATAGCGCGCTACCGTTCAGAGGTCTTCTGGCGGAAGACCCTCGAGCCTCCTGACACCCAGCCGTCGAGGTAGGAAATAAGTTGGGCTGAACCGGTCCAAGGTCTGGAATGGATTTGGCCCTGGCCCCTAACAGCCCACGGGCCCATACGGTATCTCGTGCAACTCGTTGGCTTTTAAATGGTCACTCTGGATACGTGACGGATGACGTGTACCCCTCGTGACCTGTTTTGCCACGTAATCGTCCACGTGGTACGTGATCTAGGAACGGACCCCACAACTGCCCCTATTTCCCTAGTTGATGGATTCGCATCCATCAAGTGGGAAAATCGTGTCTCCAGTCCTCCAATTTGAGGGGTACACTTGGCCCCTTACCATTACTTCTCCCTAGTTATCGAAGCTGACGAATGCTATCCCGTGTTGTGACTTTTCAGATTTTTGAAATTCCTGTGCTTCAGCCTTTCTCACACTGCTCCTCTTCAAGGGGGGACTTTTCGGCTCCTCTTCTATAAAAACCGCATTTACGCTCGTTTGTTACTTTACCAAAATCTCCGATCATTCTAGTTTTCTAAAATCTTAGGGTTTCCGACTTCTTCCCTTACTAGAAACTTTTGCTCCTTTTGATCGTATCCAGAACGATGGCCTCGAACCAAAGCCAGAAGTTCTGCCCTGTCGTGGATTCGCTGAGGAGATAGTTCTGCTTCCCTGGCGGAGTTACATTGTAAAGGGTCGAGGGCCCCGTGGATTGGTACCTCTGGCCCTCTGCCCTTGAAGGCTTTATCATTTTGGAGAGGAGGCATCTGAAATGGCTGCGGTTTCCCCTTCCTCCCCTGATCCATCAGTTATTTGCTCTGACGGGGATCCACCCGATGCAGCTGAATGCTAACGGGGTCATGATCTTGATGGGGCTCTCCGCCCTGTCAGTTCTCTATAACATACATATCAACCTGGAGGTGGTCTTTTATGCATACAAGCTCACCCTCATCCCCAAAAAGAGCTTCTACCCCATTTTCTACCTCCAACCGCTCCCGGGATGCCATATTTTCTGGGACTTGCCGAGGTCGGATAAGCAATGGGACTCCCACTCTAGGCTGTATGCCATCGGAGGGGCGTGGTGCTCTCATTGGGTGAATGGGGAGCACTTCCAAGTTCCTTCGTTTTTTCTGCAGAGTAAGTACTAGGTCGTGATTTTTGGGTCTGCATTAACCTCGTCCGTTATTACTCATGATATTTTCCTTATGCAACCTCTGCGGAAGAAAGCAGGTTTGAGCCGCAATTGTCGGTGGGGCAACTCAAGGAACTGGAGGGGATCGTCATCTTTGGGTCCCCTAGGGATTGCCAACACATCCAGGCCATCCTGAACCCCAAGGTGATGAATATGATGCCTAGGATGATCTCATACCTTCCCTTCCCGCTAGATACCTGGGTCATCACAAAGCACTTGTAGAGTCAGCTTGACACCCCGACTCTGAATCAGTTCTGCCGTGATGAGTAGAGTCACATCACCATGGTGGGTCGTCAGGTTACGGCTTCGAGCCAGCTAGCAGGTCCCTATAACCTGGTGGCGTTGACTAGCCATGAGCTCGAAGAGGCCGTGAGGCTCGTGGCCGAGGAGTGTGTCAGGCTCCGTAGAGAGGAAGCCGCCGCCCCTAAGAGAGTTAAGGGTGAGTTCATTTTCGCATCCTAGAGCTCCGTCGATCGGGTTATAGCTGCATTCTAACTATGTTGCTTGCTTTTTATAGGTTTTGATGCATGCCCTTCGTCAGACCCTTCCCCAGGCAAGGGGAGTGCCACTGTGCACAAGGCTCGCTCCAAGGTATCCGCTGGTTGGCATCTAGTGGTGTCCTCAAAGGACGAAGCACCTGCGGTCCCCTCTTCTAGTGCAAGCAGACCTCCGACTCGGGAGACGACGGCCATAAAAGTCGTATATGACAAGGGGGCGCCTTCGAGCCTGCCCGGGGAATCCGCTGCTCCGACCTCTTCCACCCCCAACTCCGGTTCGAAGACGAGCGCGGGGTTCGGTGCTGCTTGCCCTCGTAGGGAGATTACTAAGCTCAGCAGGGGAGCTCCGAGGTTGAAATCTCGGCTGTCTTCCCCACCCCCGGTCCCAATAAAGCGGCGTCACGAGGCCGACTCATCCAAAGAGAAGGAAGGCCCGGCAAGGAAGAGCAGCAGAGTTGCTCCCTCTTCTGACAGCGATGACGACGGGGCCACGCTGACCCTCATGAGGAGGAGAAGGTCCACACGCGGTGGCCCATCAGGGGGGATTGGTCAAGACAAGACTGAAAAATCACATTCATGCGGGGCTCCACTGGGGGTGGCAACCGAAACTGCCGATGCAGTAGCAATCACCGTGGCATCTTCTGCTAAGGATGCGCTACCCCCAGCTGTCACCGAAGGCGCGCTCGGCGATGCCCAGCTTTCTACTGTCCCCTCCACCGCTGCTTCGGGAGCATCGAAAAGAGCTACGGGAGCGTGTCCAGTGGGAGGAGAGGGCACCCTCGCGGTTGGCGGGGTGGAGTAGCATTCTTCAGACACGAGCGACGCCCAAGGAGAGGGTCCAGCTGTGGAGCCCAGCTAGAGGCGCTCTCCTTGGAGAACGTTGAGTTCGTCGCTAGCCGTAACATTGCACAGGTTTGGCTCGTCTGGCCGCCACCTCTATGTTTTTCGGCATCCTTGTTGAACACTGACCTCCCTTTCTTGTATCTTATAGCTAGCCGCCGTCCAGTCCTTCTATTCTTTTCATGTCAGGGAGCTGACCGGGGAGTTGAACTCCCATTCTGCGCTGGCCAAGCGGAGCGAGGCCGCCCTTCCAAGTTGAGGGCTGACTTCGACTTGTATCAGAGCCTGGATGAGGCTAGGATCGGTAGCGTGGTGGCTCACACTCTGAGTGTCGAAAGGGTCAGGCGTGAGAAGCTGGTTGCAAAGTTAGCAGAGGCGAAGGCCGACAGGCTCGCTCAATTCGAGGCCACCAGGTTGGCCCAAAACAAGCTCAGGGTCAAGGAAGACCTGCAGAACGCAGGGGTAGAGATGGGGCTGGCCTTCATCGCTCGTGACAGGGCCGTCAATGATACTAAAGAGGCGAGGAAAGCCGAGGTGAAAGCCAAGCTGGAGGCCCATTCCCTACAGCGCATACTCGACCGGTCCAATGAAGTAAACCGACATCTTTGCTTGGATCACAAAAAATTGATGGGGGCTCATGCAGAGTTGTTTCGCAAGCACGGCGAAGACCTCACCGACATTAACACTCTTTTGGTCGACTTGTCGCAGCGGCAAGCGGAACTGAGGCTGGCGGTACTGAGGGATAGACTGGCGGACGCGGAGAAACTGAATACGAGGTACTAGAGGCAGGTTGATGTCCTTTCTGCGGAGAGCTACAGGTCTGGCTGGGAGAACAGGGAATTCAAAGGCCACGCGGAAATGGTAACCCCAAACCAGTTTGATGAGCAGAAACATGTCGAGAGGAACCATTATTTCGTCAAGCACTACATGCTGCAGCTAGGGGATGAGATCAACATCGTGTACCCTACTGATGTGCTGAAGATGCTCGACGAAGAAAAAGACGAGCTCTCTACATCTGCCTCTATTGCCAAGGAGATTGTCCTTGCTTCCAGTCCGCTAGAACAAGCCTCAGAGGTTCCTGGCGGTCAGCCTGATCTTGGGGCCTTAACTGGCGATGGGTCTGGCACGGTCGTTTTGTCCAGCGATGATTCCGACCCTGGTACGCCACCCTCTGCCGGAGCTGGTCCAAGTGCCGAAACTGGCTGCACTCCCCTGGCTGGAGGTAATTAGGGTCTCTTACTCTGTGCATTTGTAAAGTTGACCTTTGTTGTAACCATCTGTTTAAATAATAGAAACCGTACTGTTTTCTTAAGTTTATTCCCTTCTCTCACTCTTTTTGTTGATCGCGTTTAGGGTTAGGGTCAGATATCGTATACGACGCCATTCCCTTATCGGCAGTGCGACCGACGTTTGGGTTTGACTCGGTCGTATATGATTTCGAGTTCTTAGTAAATTCTCCTCGTACTATGATCGACAAGATTAGCTCTGGAGATCGGGATATAAGTTTCGGCTCATTCGGCTTTTAGGATGTATAACCTCTGTTACATATATATATATATATTAAAGCTTTGTTCTTTTCATAACTATATTAAGAAGATACTTAAAGTCAACGTTTGGTATCATATGAATGGATTAATTAATATGACTATTTGGTATTGTTGTAACTAAATTAAAATTATGATATCACCAAGTATATTAGGTATAAACTTTTATTTTGTAAAGTGATTAATTGGTAATTGTCATATTTTAGAATAGTGATATTCTATAATAGGTTCATCCATTTGCTTTTGATAAATTATGTGATGATATTTATGTTAGATTTACAACATGTTGATTTGACTATAAAGTATGTTTATTAATTTAGTTTGTAGAAAGGCTATTTACCTGGTAATTTTTATGACACCATAAGCATTTTAATTAATAAACCTTTTATTTGGGAAAATATTAGGGACACACATTTGTAGCTTTAGCAAAAGAGCATTTCACAGGCAAAGACTTAGGAAGCTTGGAGACGAGGTAAGTAAAGTACTCAACTGCAACACAAGAATTAAGTTCGATATGAGTGTTTATTATGTTTTACGCTTTACATTCATTCCAGTTATGAGCATGACTATTGACATTTCGATTTCCGCATACATGCTTGACATTCTTAGTGTGACATTATCATGTATACCATCAGATCGTACATGTTTTATGAAAGTTTAAGTGAGTCAATAAGATTTTTTGTAATACAATAGTATTATTGTGTAAGGCTACATTAATTACCATATAAAAGTTGAGATCAGGTAACTTTTAGAAGATTCTGTGCCACTGTTATGAGGAAGCAGAATAAATATTTACAGTTTCAGAGTGACAGCCCCAGGAGAGGGGTGAGTTTGACAGGATTAGTCACGAGGTTTGTCACAATATTCCTCCTCCAAGTTATATAATAGACTATACTACAGTCTCGGGCCGCCTTACCTCTTGAGCTCGACAAGGTAACGATGGAGTAAGGTTAGTAATGAGTCCCACTGTGGTAAGAGCCGGCTGGAGGGGAACCCATGAGATATTATTATTTCAAGAAGCCCTGCAGGCACGGTGCCGAACCGGACAGTGGGTACAAGACAGGGAAGGGCCGAAAGAAAAATATTTATACCGAAACATTTAAATAAGCATGGTCATACATTTAATTTATATCATTGGGCAACATGTCATCCATTACTTTACTTACTGAGNTGTAGCTCATTGTAGTCTTGTGTTACAGGTAATAAATGAAATGACATCATAAGCTTGTGAGCTGGAGTAGAGGCCCAACTTTGGTGTTGTACATATGGATATTTTGACCACATGTGAGGGAGAGGGGGAGAGCCTAGTTGTGTATTTTGGGATCTTTTGCAGTCTCTCAACGATGTTGTTTTTAGTTCATTTCTTTTGGTATCTAGTACTACCTTTTGTTTTGTAATATATGCATATACTGATCCACACTATATTTGTAAATAAAATCAGCTATCTATAGAGTTTTAAAGAAAATAATAAGTTCAGATTGGCCCGTATTTTTGGAAAAATAATTACAGGATTATTTTCCAAAAGTAACGCCTTGTAAATAGAAAGTTAATAAACTTCTACTAGTAGTAGGTGGATAAGGTGGGCTCTTAAAATATCTGTATATACTTATATGCTTTATTTCCATGTCTTTTTAGAGAACAAAATTCCCTTTTTAGCAGTAAATTTCAGATATCTCAAAATGCGTATGACTACATTCATATATTGCTCACTTGGATTATGGATAAACTAACTAACAATACTTAATACATAAGCAAGATCGAGTCTTGTATATATCAGGTACATCAACTTCCTAATTAGCCTCTAATATCTCCCCCTGTCAACAGGTACCTGATCAGTCTTAACACATAGTTTTAAGCTTTCTTCTACAGGTGTGTCTAATAGTTGATATGCTGACATAACAGTCTCTTTTAATAAGTCTAAGGCATATTTTCTTTGAGATAAGAAGATTCTATTACTTGTTCGAGACATTTCTATCCCAATGAAGTATTTCAATGGAGCTAGATCTTTCATTCCGAATTATTTGGACAAGTATTCTTGTAGAGCCTTTTTTTTCTTCACTATCATTCCCTATAATTCCCATGTCATCAATATATATGATCAGTACAATGATCTTGTCATTTTTTTAAAGAAAAGGGTATGATCTGAATTGCTCTGATGATAACTAAAGTCTTTCATCGACTTTGTAAATCTTCCGAACGAAGCTTTTGGATATTGCTTCAACCTATACAGTGATTTTTTTAATCAACATACAATCTGTCTATATTTTCCAATATCAAACATTCTGGTGGGAGATCCATATAGACTTTTTCAGATAGTATGCAACGGAAGCACAACTACTCCAAATGCTTATATTTAATACCAAGACAATATTAAATATAAACTACCAACTGGCTATTGAAATTAATAAAAGCAGAAAATGCGCAGAAAATACTTAATGCAAAAAAAATTTAGCGAGGTTCGGCAAATTACCTATGTCCTTAGGGTGTTGCTGACCACTTCACTAACTTAAGAAATACAAAATCTGGGCTATAATGCAAAAACTCAGAAACAAATGGGAAAAAGGGTAAAAACAAAACTATGGACGTCCTTAAGAATAAAGATCATCACCAATAGGGAAACTAATTTTTGGATGATTATAAACCAATTACAGAAGGTTTTATTTATAGCCAACTGTAGACCCCAAATATTCATACACAAGCGATGTGAGATAAAGTATAAAACAATTACAAAAACTAACAATCTCAAAAGAAAAGAAAAGAAAATTGGTCCTCACAGACAGATTATTATCCTTTGCTTCATTAGTTGCAGCGGTGTTCTGTTTCAACCTCAAGTATTTCACCTCCAGTATTAGTAGCATCTTGGTTACAGTATAGTCTCAAATCACATGGGATGCCATATCTCTGTCCAATATTGCTAATTCTCTCGTATACTTGAAGCATTGTTGGCCTTTCACATGGCAGAGGATGGACACAATCTGATGCTGTTCTGAGGACCTCCAAGATTTCACTATCAAATCCTTGCCCGATCAAAGGTTTGTCGATGGCATCATTGAGCATACAAGAGCTCGAAATCCGTTCAATCAAAATACTGTGAAGACTACTACAAGAAGTACTGATGGTTTCCTTTCCAGTAATCAACTCCAGCAACACAGTTCCGTAGTCGAAGACATCCTTCTTAACAAAATCGGACTCCCAAACCCCGCTGTTCACAAACAAACCAGAATCATTCCCATTTGGATACACAAACATTGCTCCTCCATAATTCGACATGATTGTGTTCCCGAAATTCGATATCTTGGGTTCAAAATAACGATCCAGTAACACACTTCTTGAGCTTATTCCACGATGAACCACTCGAAAAATACACCTGTGATGAAGCCATGCCAATCCTCTGGCTATTCCCATGGCAATTTTTACCCTCAGAGGCCAATGCAGGATTTTGGCATCACCTTCTCTTTGATGTAAGCGGTCATAGAGATTTCCATTTGACATATGTTTGTAGACCAGAAGCCTTTCAATGTTAACCATGCAGAAACCCAACAGTGGGATTAAGTTGTCATGTCGCATTCTAGCCAAAGCCAGGAGCTCAGATACAAATCGGCTATCGGAATGAGGGGAGCCATCTAACCTCTTGACCGCAAGGAACCAGCCGTTTGGAAGTGTGGCCTTGTACATGGTCCCTGTCTTTCCCTCTCCTATGACATTATCCATGCTGAAATTGTCTGTTGCCTTACAAAGTTCCGAAAAACTCACTCTATTAACCATCTTTTCAAGCTGAACAATCTGTTTATGAAATCACAAATAGTCCATTATTGGCGCTAGAACATTCGTGTGTATGAAGTTAAACGTCATGAAATAGAACCATAAAGTCATTTTTATTGATAAAAACATTTTACTTTAAAATACACATAAGCAGAAAAGGATGCAATCCATGGGAAAATAATCAAAGTTAAAATTTACAATTGTGGTCTAATCGACCAAGAGGGAGCTATGGTGAATAGGTACCTCTTTTTCGTGTTTCAGTGTAGGAAATTGAAGTAGTTGATCATCTTCTTTTCTCCTGTTTAACTTTCCCACCACAGAAAGTAGCATTCTCTTCGCCATCATCTTCACTTGTAAACAAGACATAGAAAGTGACAGGAACACAGCTGTAGCCGAAACCAAAAAACCAGTTCCAAACCCAGTTTTGAATGAATTATTATCCGATTTCGACCTATCGGGCTTGTGAAGGCAGGGTCCCAAAGGCCCCCCACAGAGTTGTGTATTGTTTGCATAGCTATCACTCGTTATATCTACCCTATGGAAATCAGGAACTTGGCCTGACAAGAGATTGCTTGCCACAGTAAACTGCTTGATCCTACTAAGCAGACGGAGCTCGTGGGGCAAATTACCAGTCAGTCGGTTGTGATCAAGCTTAAGGAGATTTAGATAACTACAGTTGGCCAGGCTCTTTGGAATTTCACCTGAAAGTTCGTTGTTGGAGAGATCAAGAGTAGTGACAAAAGGGAGCATGGTTCCTATGCCCGAGGGAATGGTTCCTTGGAGTCTGTTATTCGAAAGGTCCAAACCCGTTAAGCTTGTGCAGTAGCGTATACCTCTTGGGAAATTTCCCTTAAGTCCCATGTCGGAGAGATGGATATTTATGACCTTGTTCTCTTCAGGGTGCCAGCACTCCACCCCAACGAATTTGCAGATGAAACCTTCTGTTTTGTTGTCAAAGTTCCACGAGGAGTTCAAGTAACCGAAAGGGTCTTCAAAGGTATCTTTGATAGCTCTCAAACAACGGATATCGTCCGCAAGAGCATCACTCAAACTGAATGAAGCTAAGAATGAGTGCAAGATTAAGTGAAGCAGAACAAGAGCTGAAATTTTGAAAGCCATTTCAAGTAATGATTTGTGTAAGATCATATTATCAGAATTCAGCTGTAGCAAAGGAAAGAAAGAGAAATACAGGATTCAGGGCAAAGGATGTCCAGGCAAAACTTGGAGTTTTCTAGTCAAACTTTCCCCAAATTAAGTATTCCGAGTCAATAGCATTAGCTCATTTAGTTTTTAGCAGAAGACTGCTACATTGTTTATTTATTTATTTATTTTTTTCCCTTTTAAAACAAATGAAAAACAGTCTCATGGATTATCAATGAGTTCAAGTACGTTTTCTTTTCAAAGCGTCTACTATTATAGACCATCGCTGTTATTTTATCCTTCATTATAAGGAAAGGCAGGACTGATATTAACATGAGAAACCCTATGAGAAACCCTATACTCGAATAATTCAAATATTCAAGGGAGAGAGTTCCTTGTAGTTTCCATTGTGTTGTAGTCGATACGATAGTAATATTCACTATTCACACGCTTAAGGAGTCAAATACTCCTGATGATATTCAGTCATGTTACTGTATATGTTTTTGTTTCAAAGTGCGGAAAGAGTGGCGGACCACTAAAATATGAGGTAGGCTCATTAATAAGCTAAAATATACATGGAAAAGTCGCCGTGAGGAAATGATAAAGGATATCGTCAACATTATTTTAATGCTATTGACTATCTACAAGAATTGAATGAGCTAAGCAGATGGGCAGCTGACTAGTACTCCCCCGCAAAACCAAGTCTATAGAGAAAGAAAATACTACTTTTCTGAATTTAATATATAGTTTCATACATGAATGTTGCAACATACAAAATTTGTTTCATTGGGTCTCAACCGGTAGTATTTTACATTCATGTAAGCTGAGAGCTGGTTGCTACAGTCTCCAGAATCACTTGAGATTCCATATCTCTCTCCCAATTGAGTGCTAATTCTTTTGTAAACTTGAAGCATTGTTGGGCTTTCACATGGCAAAGGACGGACACACTCCGATGCTATTCTGAGGCCTTCCAAGATCTCACCATCAAATCCATGCCCAATCAAAGATTCATCAATGTCATCACTCAAAGTACAAGAGCTAGCCGAAATATGATTGTTTCGTTCCACTGAAGTATTGCAAAGACTACTACTACTAGTAGAAGAACCAGCAGTAGTGGTAGTTTCCTTTGAGGAAATCAGCTCAAGGAGCAAAATTCCATACTTAAAAAACATCATTCTTAACAAAATCCGACTCCCAGGCTCCACCATTCACAAGGAACCTAGAATCA
>JXTB01000307.1:233087-251048 GCA_002914805.1 Parasponia andersonii | reverse complement strand
GCTAAGTAAATGGCACTCTGACTATCAGAATAAATACAGACATGCTCCTGAACAACTCCTAGCTCTTCCAATAATCCTTGTAACCAAATAGCTTCATTCACAGTCTCTGTAACTGTAATGTACTCTGCCTCTGTAGTAGACAAAGTAACTGTAGACTATAAAGTAGACTTCTAACTGATTGGTGCTCTTGCAAATGTGAATACATATCTAGTAGTTGATCGACGTTTATCCAAATCACCAGTGTAATCGGAATTAACATAACTAACCGCACACTGACTAAGTCTATCATCCCTCTCAAAAACCAAACCAATATCTACAGTCTTCAATAAGTACCGTAGAATCCATTTCACAGCTTACCAATGAAATATTGGGTCTCGTACATACCATCGTATACATCAAGCTACCAACCGCATTTGAATACGGAACTTGTGACATGTACTCTCGCTCTGTATTTGTACTCGGGGATAAAGACGCACTAAGCTTGAAATGAGGAGCAAGCAGTATACTAACAGGTTTTGATTGTTCAGTCATACCAAAACGCTGTAATACTATCTTCAGATATTGCTTTTGAGTCAAACTAGCATTGCCTCTCCCTCTATCTCTACTAATCTCCATACCGAAAATCTTCTTTGCTTTACCGAGATCCTTCATCTCAAACTCTTGATTTAACTAAGTCTTCAACTTCTTAGTTTCTTCTTGACTCCTCGAAGCTATCAACATATCATCAACATACAAGAGTAGATAAATGAAAGACTCACCTTGTAGCCTGTGAAAATATACACAACTATCAAACTCGCTTCTTATGTACTTCTGACCCATCATAAACCGATCAAATCGCTTATACCATTGTCTTGGTGATTGTTTCGGCCCATAAAGTGATCTGTTCAGTTTGCAAACCTAATTTTCTTTTTTTAGCAAACTTAAATCCGTATGGCTGAGACATATAGATTTCCTCTTCCAAATCACCGTATAGAAACGCGGTTCTCACATCCAATTGAACTAGTTCAAGATCTAATTGCACTACCAAGGCTAATAAAATTCTAATGGAGGAATGTTTAATGAGTAGAGAAAATACTTCAATGTAATCAATTCTCTCCAACTAAGTGTAGCCTTTCAATATCAATCTTGCCTTGAAGCGAATATCATTCTTATCAGGAAATCCTTCTTTCTTTGCATATACATATTTGCACTCAATTGCCTTCTTATTCTTCGGTAGTTGAGCTAGCTCCCAAGTTTCATTCTTCCGAAGAGACTGTATTTCTTCCTCCATTGCTTTCTTCCACTGTTCATTTTCTGAACTTTTGAGTGCATCTTTGTACATGGAAGGAACATCATCATCTACAATGGGAAGTGCATAGGCCACCATATCAACAAATCGAGCAGGTTTACGAATTTCACATCTTGGCCTATTATGTGCAATTGATTCTTGAACTATTGAGGCTCTTGAGTCGGAAGCTCTTCTTCATCTTCAGTGTCCTCCTCTACCAATGGAGGGTCACCACTAATTTTAATAACATTAGCTGGGACTACTGTTGTCGTTTTCTCAAACTCCACCTGCTGCAGAATACTAATGGTCTTCTCTTGGTCTTCTGTCACTTTCTTCAACATGGCAGACTCATCTAAAGTAATATCCCTGCTAATTAAAACCTTTCTCGAACTTAAACACCAAAGTCGGTATCCCTTTACACTTGAGTTGATGCCCATAAAGAATGCTTTCTCAGCTCTCGGATCCAATTTGGAATCTTTCACATGATAATAGGCAGTGGAACTAAAAACATGTAAAGTCACTAATAGGTTTTCCAGACCATACCTGAAGAGGGGATTTTGCCTCCAATTGTAGTAGATGGTAAACAATTAATGAGATGACACGCATACATAATTACCTCAACCCGAAAAACTTTGCCCAACCTAGCATTGGACAACATACACCGAACCTTCTCCAGCGAAGTCTGATTCATGCGTTCTACCACCCCATTCTGTTGTGGTATTTTTCTGATTGTAAAGTGACGCACAATACCTTCAGACTGGCAAACTTCCAAAAATGGATCACTCCTATATTCTCCACTGTTTTCTGATCGAAGTCGTTTGATCTTTCTACCTGTCTGAGTCTCAATCATCTTTTTCCATTTAAAGAAAACTTCAAGTACGTCATCCTTATTTTTCATTACATACACCCAAACTCTTCTAGAAAAGTCATCGATAAAAGTAACAAAATAGTGCATACCTTCCAAAGAAGCTGTCTTGGTAGGTCCCCATACATCTGAATAAACATAATCCAAAATACCCTCAGTATTATGAATTGTTGTGTCGAACTTCACTCTTGTTTGTTTTCCCAAAATATAGTATTTACAAAAGTCCAACTTGCAGGGCTTCTCTCCTTTCAGAAAGCCTTGCTTCACCAAACTAAAGAAAGATTTTTTCTTTGCATGTCCCAAATGCATTGCCATAACCTAGTAAATTCTGAATCTTTATTATCTTCAGAAACTGTAGCAACTAGTCCAATAACTGTACTACCATTGTAGTAATACAAGTTATTTCTTCTTGTACCTTTCATCACTACCAAAGAGTCTAAAGTAACTTTTAGAATTCCATCTCGTATAGTCATAGCGAAGCTTTTGGATTCTAAAGCTCTCAAAGAGATGAAATTCTTCTTCAATTTCGGTACATAATGAACATCTGTCAAAACTCTAGTCGAATTGAACCTACCCCAGCTGTTTTACACGATTCATTATTTCCCATATAGACAACTCCACCATTTAGCTCTTCAAAATTGAAGAACCACTCCTTGTGAGGATACATATGGTAAGTGCAACCCGAATCTAAAATCCACTCGTCAGGCTGAGATGTCATCGACTAACTAACTAAAGCAAAATCTGACTCATCATCTTCAACTTCAGCTACATATGCATCAGAAGTAGCTTTGCCCTTGCCTTTATTCTGTAATTTTGGACAATCTTTCTTCCAATGCCCTTTCTCATGACAAAAGGCACATTCATCCTTACCAAGTCTTCCCTTCGAATGAGATCTACTCATTTTCTCCTGCTTATAGCTCTGACTACGTCCTCTGGCTGTAAGCGCTTCTGCTGGCACATCCCTATTCTCCTTCTGATCTTTCTTCTGAATCTTATGATTGTACAATGTAGCACTCACTTCATCGAAGGATAATTTTTCCTTCCCATGAAGCAACGTAATACAGAGATGATCTAACTCATCAGGAAGGGACCCAATCAAAAACATTGCTTTATCCTCATCTTTGAATGTTTCATCCAAATTCAACAAATCTGCAATCAATTGGTTGAAAGTATCAATATGGTCACCGATAGTCGTATCAGGCTTCAACTGGAGGCGGAAAAGTCTCTTCTTCAAGTATAGTCAGTTCTCATTGCTCTTCTTCATGTACTTGTTCTCGAGTGCCTTCCACAGCTTACTTGCAAAAGTCTCCCTCATGAATGGATACTTTTGTTCTCTACAAAGACATGAGCGGATCATACCACAAGCTAGACGATTAATCATCTCCTATTTTTTATCATCTATCTTCTCCAGTTTCATCTCCTCCAGAGCAATATCCTGATCTTGTTGACATAAACTATCCAATACCTCGCATTGCCATAAGCCAACGTTATTTCAGCCATCGAATTTCTCCACATCGATTTTTGCACTAGTCACTGTTTTCGTCTTTGTCAGTGTTGACTAAGATTCTGACATTTTTGCTAATATTTCAAATAGCTATAAAATAAAGTTTAGGGTGAACCTGCTGCTCTAATACCACTTGTTGTATAGCGGAAGCATAACTACTCCAAACACTTATATTTAATACTAAGACAATATTAAATATAAGCTACCAACTAGCTATTGAAATTAACAAAAACAGAAAATGCGCAAAAAATACTAAATGCAAAAATAAAGGAGAATACAAAATTTAGTGAAGTTCGGCAAATTACCTACGTCCTCAGGGTATTACTGACCACTTCACTAACTTCAAAAAGAGGAAATACAAAATCTGGGCTATAATGTAAAAACCCAGAAACAAATGGGAAAAAGGGTAAAAACAAAACTATAGAGGTCCTTAGGAATAAAGGTCCTCACTAATAGGAAAACTAATTTTGGGATGATTAAAAACCAATTACAGAAGGTATGTAGACCTCAAATATTCATACAAAAATGATGTGAGACAAAGTACAAAATAATTACAAAGATTAACAAGCCAAAATTCTAATAGGAATGCTAGGAAACTGATGGAGCCATGACGAGCCTCTGGCAATTCCAATGGCAATCTTGACCCTCTGAGGCCATTCCAGGATTTTGGCTTCACCTTGCACAGGATGTAACCAATCATGGAGGTTCCCATTCGACATGTACTTATGCACCAGAAGTTCTCCGTGACTATTAATGCAGAAAACCAACATGGGGATGATGTTTTCATGTTTAAATCTAGCCAAAGCCAACAGCTCGGACACAAATTGACTCTCCGATTGTTGGCAGTCATGTAACTTCTTGACTGCGAGAAACCAACTGTTCTGAAGTTTGGCCTTAAACATTGTCCCTTTCTTTCTCATTCCTATGACATTATCCATGCTGAAATTGTCTGCTGCACTAGAGAGTTCTCTAAAGCTTATCCTATTGACCAATCTTTCAAGCCCTGGAATCTGTTAATATTGACTTGACAATAACTACACATTAATGGTGAAACATATATATTACAAGTTAAACTCGGTATTAATACTCAAAAGCCTGGGACTCAAGATAGGCTGATACCATGGGGGAAGTATTTCTTTCATGGTATCTACACAAAGGGACTAAGTACAACGTGTGTGTGTGTGTGTGTGTGAGAGAGAGAGAGAACCTCAAAAAAGAAAAGAGAAAGCGAAAGAGAAAAATAGAACGAAGACTTACCTGAGGCAGTCGCTCGAGGCACATTGGTGGTGCATGGAGAGAGAGGCCAAGGGGCGAGTAGAGCATCCATTATGGCAGAATGGTGTGGCGCTCTTCGAGATCTGATTAGGGATTTTTATTTTTTTTGGTTTCTCAAGTCTTATAGAACTCATAAATACACACGGAGGAACAAGGAGAAAGAGAGAGAGAGAGAGGATGTGTACTGCTCTAGAGTTGGCAAGTGCATCGGTACATTGGACATGTTTTTCTTCCCCGTCATGGAGAACACCATCATCCTAATTGTTTCCCTCAGTTGCACCCAAAAAACAGAACAGGCTTAAAACATAGATATAACTGATACAACAAAACCAATTTCAAAACCAATTTTGAAAGGTTCTTTTACTTTCATAGCATAGTTGTTGCAGAGTTCCATGTGTCCCCTGCAAAGTTGT
Organism: Parasponia andersonii; assembly: GCA_002914805.1. Taxonomy (NCBI): domain Eukaryota; kingdom Viridiplantae; phylum Streptophyta; class Magnoliopsida; order Rosales; family Cannabaceae; genus Trema; species Trema andersonii. The sequence continues at coordinate 245,724 of JXTB01000307.1, read as the reverse complement.
GGATCATCTGCAGCGTGGCTCAAACTGACTGTACCCCAAAAGTAGTATCCGAAAAAGCATGTGGATCAAAACATGACCTATTGTGTTGAGGATTATCTGGATGGAGGAAGCACCAAAAAAAACACTAGCAGTAATAGGACTTATGCGCAAGAAAGGCCAAGAATGAGAACCAGATTTATACTAAAAAGTAGCAAGCAACAAGAAAAGCAGTGACATAGAGATTTCCAAATCAATATAGCCCACTGGAAACTCTAGGTTGATAAAGGTTCAAAAGACAAACTAAATGCACGTTGGAAGAAAAAGAGGAGAAATGGGCTAATGAAATGAGTTTTGTGCAACAATTTGCTGTAACAGCGTTAAACACAACAGCACCCGGCTTCACATCTTCCCATAGGGATTATTCATTGGCCTTCATTCAGAAACAAAAGAAAAAGGAAATGTACATAATTCCACTGTTCTTAATTTTCTTTCCACATAATACAAATACACCACAAGAAAGAGCCATCAGATATCGACAAAGTCAATCATGACGGAGCAACAGCAACCAGACTTTTTCCTACATTGAAGCCACTGGAATAGCGTAGTACAGCCGCAGGGCCATTTTCAATGCCCTCAGTTATGTCTTCTACGTAAGTTATCTTCCCTTCTTTTACATAAGGCACCAGAGTGTCCAAGAACTTGTGATATAGATGGAAATAATTGTTTACATAAAATCCTTCCGCTCGGATTTGCTTATATATCAACTGCGTCAGATTGTGAATGCCTTCATGCCGATCAAGATCGTACTGTGAGATCATTCCACACAAAGCAATGCGACCCCCAAGTCTCATGTTAAGTAACACTGCGTCCAGCATTTTGCCTCCAACGTTGTCGAAGTATATGTCTATGCCTTGTGGGAAATACTTTTTCAAAGCTGCATCCAAGTCATGCTCATCTTTATAATTGAAAGCCTCGTCGAATCCAAGCTTCTTCGTCAACATATCAACCTTATTTAGATAACAAATTAACAGCATACTCAGTCTCAGATCTTTCCCTATGTTAATCAGGTTCGCCAAAAGAGCAACATACGTGTAGTTCCTTTCTACAAGAGGACTGATATTAGATGTACCTTTTCTTTGCTTCCGGCACTTCCAACAACATAGCAGCCCATTAGTTTTGCAAGTTGTCCAACCAGCTGACCAACTCCTCCAGGAGCGGAGGATATGAAAACATATTCTTCCCTCTTTGGAGAGCAAATTTCATAGAAGCCAACATAAGCAGTCATTCCTGGCATGCCTTTAGATGCATGAAAGATTAGAACACATCATATCATGCCATACAAATTATTAAGTTTATACCTTTCAAGATAATATAGTTAATGATCACAACTGTTATTACCTAGAAGTCCTGTATAGTAGGAAAGAGGTACATCAGAGTGGTGGATTTTGAAGAGTATATCAGTGCTCCTAATAAGACTATACTCTTCCCACTGAGTTATGCCCCAAACCAAGTCACCTTCTTTAAAGTCGGGGTGTCCAGATTCCAAAACTTTACTCACTCCATACCCAATTATTGGCTGTACATGTTTCACCATGAGAAAACACAAAGTAAGTTAAAGCTGAAGAAGCTCTAATAATACATATTACTAAGTAAAAATTTAGAAACTTGGATTGGAATATTGGATTTTAATCAGGTTACAGAGCCAGGGGTGGAGAAAGTATATCCAGGAAGTTGTTGAGCGCCTTTCTTCATTAGAAAGAGCAGTAAGGGCTCGCAGGACAAGTAGAGGTTGTTGACCAGAAGTGCTTTCGAGCCTTGTGGAACCTTCAACCTTGTAGTATCAGTTCTCACGTATATGTCTGACTCTTTCGGAGGACCTGATAAGTAGTCCCTCAAAATAACTTGTTTGTTGCCGAATTCCGCCATGATTTCTATCTAATCTCTCCCCTAACTCTCAAGTCTCAAAGTTAGAAAGTAATAAGCGCTTGATATAATCAGATACAATCTTAATCATTCTATAGTCAAGCTCAACTATCCGCAAGGTATGGTAGTAAGATACAAATTAAACTAGTTTGGTGGTGGTAGTAAGATACAAATTAAACTAGTTTGGTGGTTCCTGTTAGAGTTTGTGACTCGAATTCTATTTGCCCTAATCCGAAAATTTCGTGGTGCCACATAGTATTTTTTGTAATTGGGAGAAATTTTGAGATTTGTGGTGGAAGCGGAGATAGGTCCGATCCCGGAGTCCACTACTGATCTCGTTGGGGGTACAGGGGCTCCGTCCTCGCGGTATAGACCTGTTTTTATTGGGCTGCCGTTTTATCTGTACAGTTTTCATCCGTACACATGTATTTTAGAGTTTTGAGATTATATATATTTTCGGCTTGATCGTGTAAATTCTGTCTTCTGTACCTTATTTTTCGACATAGTAAAATTTCCTCTTCTACTAATGATTTTTTTCAATTAGGATTTTCCACTTAAATCTGTGTGTTATTGTTTTTCATCTTTTTTGTCGATTATCGTTCGGTAATTCTTAACGGTTTCTACTTTTAAGTTTCTTTTTAAATAAAAAAAGAAAAAAAAAAGGAGGTAAACAAGGTCAGTATGTGATCCTAAGGAAACTTACTGTGCATTGACTGTTGTTTTTAAAGTTAATAGATCTTGTTACCAATCGATCATTGGATCTAATCTCAGGTTTTTACCCTATCTAATTCTCACTACTTTTTTTTTCTTCCGTACAAATATTACCTAATTACAAACATAAGAGTCTAATTATATCATACTAATTAAGCATTAATTTATCTTAATTCATTGTTCTAATTTATATAATGCTAGAAGACGATGGATTGCCAAATTGATTTGGTTTTTGGGTTTCTATGAGTGTTTTGACGGCTCTTTAGACGGAAAAGTCCAAAAGATATAACGTGTGACAATAACTGATGTGGTGAGAAAAGTTCGGGGACCCAAGTGAAGTTATATTAACCCTTTTTATTTTCAACCCAGCCTTGAAGGGCACAAATGTCATTTCATACTTTTATTATACGAGGAAGGAAGAAGATGAGGACAAAAAAGTCTATTTTTTTCAATTTTTTTTTTTTTTATAATAGGAAGAATTGTGTGGTCGAAGTAAAATATGAAAAAATATTTAGGGGGGTAAGCTCTTGCAATTCCCAAAGACTAACAAGTAACAAGTAACAAGTAACAAGAGTAACTATGAGAATCCAAAACATGTCCCCACTTGAAGAACGAGAGGCAAAGGAGGAGCTGAACAAGATCAAGCTGACGGCTACAACAAGCCACACGATTTGCCACTCCCCATATCTAAAATCCAATTTTAGATAACACTGTTTATAATCTTGTAATCAGCTTCATATCATAACCCAATCCCATGTGCCACGGTTTAGTCTAACTTCATTTTTGTACCAACGACTTGGGAAAACAACCCCGTTTGCTGGAATTGAATGAATTATTCTAATTGACATCAGAATGTTGCCTGTTTGCTCTGCAACTCCAACCTGCTCTTCTCATTCCCAGGTCAGATTCTATGTCCTGTTCTATTCTATCCAATGTTAATGTTTTCATTATAATGTTTTACAGTTGAATTTTGTTTCTCAAGTTTAGAATATGTTATTAGATAATGTTCACGGATCATCCCACTTGTCCAAGTTGATGATTTAGTAAAGTTGGTTAAGTTGTATTTCTAGATTTTTTTTTTTTTCATTTAAAGGAAAAGAAAAAAAAAATAAATTTGAGCTCAGAGGAGCCAACAAAAAAGAGACCCTTTATTTATTTTGTTGGAAACTTTGGATTTTACAGATATCTTTCCATGGAGGATTGCTGCGTCCCTCTTCCTCAACTCATAAGGAATTTGAGACCAGATGTATTCTGGAATACCGGGTTTTTGGATTGTCCAATGATATGCATTTCAATAGAGATGTCATCAGAACAAATGCTGTAAAATCTTTATATTCTAATTTTGTCAATGGGTCAGAAAAATCGGTCTCCGTGAATTTGGTTAATGAACATTCTTGCCAAAATGGATCAGACTATGTAAATTGTACATATTCCGATCTGTGGAACTCTTCAACTCAAGACTTGTATAAGAATTCTTCATTGGGAAGCTTTGAACTTAAGTACATAGAAAATTCAAACCTAACTGCCACAGAGATGTGGCAGTTAAATGGAAATGAAAATGTTTTATCTGGATCTGCAGAGACTGAGGCCATAACATCTATCGATTCAACACCAGAACCTTCCACCTCTGTGGCTCCATCTGTCTCCCTAGATGTGAAAGGTTTTGAGGATTTTGTTGCTGGGGTTAGTCGGTCTTTTAGTGATTCAGTAAACAAGGGTGACAATGCTCTAAAAAACTCAGTAGAGACCATCAATTCATCAATATCATCTATCATTAGAAGTGCTAATGGAGCAGTTGATGGTGCTGTTGGTAAAGTGTTTTCAACTTTTGATCAAACTGGAGAATTAGGTGGTAATAAACTGACGAACTTTTCAAATGGCTTGAAAGAAAGCACAAATGGAGCAGCTGTCGTTGCTGTTGATGCATTAAGACGTACAATTGTTGGAGTGAAGGATGCTTTAACAAATGGCACTTCGTTTGTTCTTTACTCTTATCAGTCTGCCAAAGAATTGCTCCCCCCTGAGATAAGGGATGCACTTAATTCATCTGAGGAGAGAGCAACTGAAATCTTGAAGCCTGTCAAGATTGCTTTCCAGAAGGTATTCTTAGATTTCAGCGCATGCTTTCTTTTCTCTGATTTGTTTTGTGTGCTTCCCATTTGTGGTCCCACTCCCCTATATCGGTCTTCTTGCCATGTTCACGGAATGTGGTTGGCCTACAGATTTATACTTGGAACAATGCTTAAATCGAGCATCTATTGCAGATGAATCTTTTCTATTGTGGTTTATCAGTGTTCACGTTCAGTTATTGGAATTCCACTAATTTGACTTGAAAAGATCATTGTAGAATTCAATATTGTCCCATTCGGACTACAGCTTTATATTTGATTGGTACCTTAAATTTTCTGGTGTTAATACTTTTTACAGTTTTGCAAATATTCTCATGTGCTGAGTAAACTGTGTTATAATCAGGTTTATATTGCAATTGAGGGTTTTGAGGGAAGTCTTGGCTTTGATCCAAATGATCCTATCGTTCCATTCGTTCTTTTGCTTGGCACCTCTGCCACTTTATGGTATGGATGTCCTTTTTTGCTTCGAAATGTTTTTCCTTTTCTTTTTCTCTTTTTAGTTTATTAGGAAAATACCCTAGTCTATTGCATGAGAAATTTATATTTCTTATCAGATTTGGTACAGGGTCTTCTTTTGGGTGGTGACATATAGCGGTTATGCAGGAGATTTATCTCCTCAATTGACTTTGGAGATCTTGACAGGGAAGGAAAATGCTGTGCTCATTGATATCCGTCCTGAGGCAAGAGACAAGATTGCTTTGGCTAATTAGTTACTTTGTAGAGTTCTATATTCAAAACTTCTGACTCTTCTTAAAAGGCTAGAACAACTAAATTCTTAATCTTAGCCCAAACTGGAAAGTAAAAGCCAAAGATTTTATCTCGTTATTCCTTGTCAATTCATATATTATGGTAGATGGTACATATTTCTTAGTGTTAAATGCATATTCCTTTAGAAAACGTATTTTTAAAGTTTCCCATGGCTTTTAATGGTGGATATTTTCTTCATGAATCTTTGTGAAGATTTTGAGAGAAAAAGACGGTATTCCTGATCTTCGCAGAGCAGCTCGCTTTCGTTATACAAGCGTTAATCTACCCGAGGTTGGTTTACTTGCCTTTTGTTGTTTACAGAGCGATAGCTACAAAACATTTTCTTTCTATGGTGAAGGGTTCTAGCTGAATAATGATCGAGGGTGAATTTAAAGCCCAGAGTAGAAAAGAAAGTACTGCTGGAGCTTGATCCTAGACATCCTTCCACGGTTTTGTTATAACTCTTAATTCCCTGGGAAAAATGTAGGTTTATGGGTCTCAGCGGAAGTTGTTCAAGAATGGACGAGACCTTGAGAACACCTTGACTGCTGCTGTTATTCAAAATTTGAAGATTGTCCAGGTGAGGATTTAGGAGCTTTATAAATTTGATGGCTTAAGACTATACAACATTTCATACAAAAGTACAGGGAAACTAACTCTATGCTTGTCCCCTATTCTTGTTTCCAAGATGACCTAGAAGAATTGTGTATGCTTTTTCTTTTTTCTCCTCAAGAACTTATGCTGCTGCACACTTTAAATTTCTGAATGCAGTAACAATTTGATCGAAGCAAAATAAAGTGGTCAAATCATTTTGTCTTGTTGGCTAGGCATTTTTTTTTTCTTTTATAATTCTCAGAAGGTGTAGAAGTTCCTAAATATTAAGGAGTACAAATCGATCTGATGCTTAAAGTTCTCGAACATGGATGTAAAGTGGTTTCATGGTGTCTCTTTAGGAGTCTTCTCATTTTCCTGCTTCCAATTCGGCCTGAATAATAATGTTGGTGTTGTTTTCAACTATCTGTAGGACAGATCCAGGGTTATAGTTCTGGATGCTGATGGTTCTCGTTCTAAAGGAATTGCAAGATCCTTGAGAAAACTCGGGGTTAAGGCAAGCATTTCTAACTTGGATTTTAAAGGATTCTTGGATGGTTGTGTTGTGTATCTGGCTTGTTGAACTATGATTATGAGTCCAAATGAATCAAATTATTGGTTAAAGTTTTAATTCAAATTGCCTAAGTGATTTAGATAATTTAAATAGAAATTGGAAAGATCTCTTTTTTTAACTATTCTAAGAAAGCCATCCAATTACAGGTTAGTGATCGGTCATATGGAATTGCAGAAAATGATATGAAAGTACTAACTTATATTGTGGTATCGTATTTGACAGCAACCTTATTTAGTTCAAGGAGGGTTCCAGTCTTGGGTGAAACAGGGTCTCCGTATTAAGGAACTCAAATCTGAGTCAACACTTACTGTACTCAGTGAGGTAATTCACTTTGTACGTTTGGAGCTTCTCTTTACCATTTTTTATACATGGATTTGATCTGTTCACTTCATAATTGTACAAAACTTGTATATATTTCAGGAAGCTGAGGCAATTCTAGAGGATATTAAGCCTTCTCCAGTACAAGCTATCGGATATGGTGTGGTAAGATTCATTTTGTTTGTCAGTATCTGGCTAATAAGTTCTAACATACTAATTATCAATTAAATTGTGTTACCCTCCGAGCTCAAAATTTTTACTTTTAGATCAACTCGATACATCCTTTATTTTGTATTAAAAATATTAATTTTCAGTGCAAATATTTGCTAACATAAGCAACATCTGCAGGGCTTACTTGCAGCGCTGTATGCCATATTAGGTGTGTATATATGTTCTCATATATTATTTGCAATTATTTGTGAGTTTAGCAGTTGGGATTTGGGACATATCCAAACGCAAATTCTGATTACATATAATCCACGTTCCAATATTCGCTTGAAGATAAAAGTTTTGACGGTCAAGCCATGTAAAGTTTTTGAGTTTTGACTCTATTTGCTGACCAAATATGGTATATCTGTTGCAGAGTGGGAGAAGACACTACAATTCATTGGCGTCTTTGGCCTTGGTCAGGTACAATATGCTTTTTCTGTGACTGCTAACTCTCCATATTGTTAATTACTATCTCAGTTGAGCTGGTAGTCTTCAGACTTTGGGCGCGACTGTGCTCGTCGCATACTATTTCTCCTGAAATTCTCGCCTTTGTCTTTTGAACTTCCTCTGTTTACTCTTGTTTACATTCTTCTCTTCTGCATAATGTTACTTTTCGACTTTCCTCCTTTTTCTCATTGCTTTGTGCATTATATACTCCACCAGACCATTATTCGGCGGGTTGCTACTTACGAGGATGCCAAAGATTTCAGACGAGACGTGAGGTAAACAAAACTTCTCCATGAGATCTCAATTACACTTTTAACTATTTTCATGTTCATCTTACTGCCTTTTTTGTATTATATATCTTTTGTATAGTCCAACTATCATGAAAGAGGCAAACAATCCACAAGCACAAGTTTAGATTCAATTCTGGTGCTTAACTTAATTGTCTAACCACTGCCCCTGTGGTGCTTGCAGGCTATTGCTTGCTCCTGTTAGACTCGGAGCTCAGGCATTCGCATGGGCAGCTGGAAAATTAGAGACGAATCGCATTGGACTACCTACATCTCCGTCATCCTTAGATGTTCAGAACCGGGTTCTCCAGGCAGCTGCGAAGCATGAATCTCAACCATCTGATGCAGAAGGTCTAGCCGATCCATCTCCTGAAGCCACAATTCCAGTAAACGAGAATGTAGATCTCTCCGAAGCATAGAAGAGCTTGAGATTTCTTGCTGAAACAGCAAGGCCAAGGCAATATGAGCATAAGATTCTAACTTAAGAATTAAACTACGCCGCATTATTGTACAATAAGTGATGCAGAGCGTGTTTGTTGTGTTTAAATCGAACCTTATGCCATTTTGTTTACGTTGTTTTTATTTGCTATTTTAGTTCCTATTCATACGTGGCATTTTGACTTAATCTTTGTTGACCAGCCTATAGTTGCGTTTATGTAACCTCTCAAAGATATTTCACTATTAGCCAAGCATATCTGATTTTGTAATTTCTGAGTTTGGAGTTTTTCTAATAAAATTGCTGTGAAGATCTACAGCTTACTAATGTATCCTTTCTTGTAAAATTGTCCTCGGGGCTATGCCCCACATCCCCGGGAGGGGTTTATCAACCACCCCTTCCAACCACACGTCGACCTTACTGAAAAGGTCGATCCGCCTGTGCATATTTGCAAGAGCAATCTTCGTTAGTATAATTAAGGTCTACACTTACTAAGTTCTAACAGGAACAACTCAACATTCATTCAATCAAACATTTTGGCTGCAACTTTCTTATGCTCTATTTCTTTGACTCTCAGCTCCTTAATCCGAACTTGGTCTCATCAATAAAGGTGTTCGAGAGCGAACTAATGTATGGAGACACGAGACCTTGTACGATTTTCATCGAATTATATATGCCTGTTGACTTGTTTTCTTCTGGCGTTTTCATGCTTCGTGATAAGGGGAAGCACTTTCCGGTCTATGAGGGCTGTTGATGGAGGTTTTATCAACAATAAATTTAGAAAAAATTAAGAGATGTGGCTTGTGTGAATTGGGTTATTAATTAAAGCAAATAAAGAGACAAACGATTTTATAGTGGTTCAGCCCCAAAAAAGATGAGCTTACGTCCATTGTTCTTCACTATTTTATGGAGAATTACAAGCACTCAGTTACAATTGTCACGTCTGGAAATCTCTCAAATCAGAAGTCAAGAGTTTTGAAATCAGAAAATCGGGATATTGGAAAATTGGAGCCCCCTCTCTGAAACATCGAGTCCCCTTTATATAGGTGAGGGTAACTCAATGTTCCTAATTGTAAAAACGTGTAACTTATACAATTGGATAATACAATTCGAGTAACAACATAATTAGATAACCACTCAAAACAGGTAACTGGTTGATCATAAATAGAGGACTTCTGTTTTCCTTTCCTTGCAGGTTTCCTATTTGACGAAGCATAGACTTGTTTCCCTTTTCTTTCGGAAGAGGTCGCTCACAACCTATACAGAGGAGATCGCACATAACTTATGCAAAAGAGATCATACGACTACACAGAGGAGGTCGCATATAACCTAAGCGGCAGAGGTCACACATATCCAACACGGAGGAGGTCGAACTTAACCTTTATTTATGCGACCTTAGGATTTTAGACCGCACAACAATTGTCCCCTAGCTCCATTAGTCCTTTAGGACAAAATGGAGCTTCCTTTTAACGTGCGATCTTAAAAATGCAATGTCATGACCTAAACTTGAGATCTTTGAAGAGTCGAAAAGTCACCAGATTTCAAATCCCATCTCTCAAGATTACGCGTATCTTTTTCTGACGGACGAAAAATACGTGTAGCCTCTTCTGAGAAAGATAGCAGAATTCGAGGAAGTTTAATGATACCAACTGTCGTTTTTAAACCAAATCTTTTCAAATTTTAAACAATTCTGATTTTTCGAAAAAAATCAAATCCCGCGTAAAATTCGGCTTTCAGATATAAAAATCAAATTCCTTGATCTACGCTGTGATTTAACAGTGCTTGGAGTATAAACATCAGAAACCAGTCTGTTCCTATTTTTATTTTACTGTTTCCATCTCAGAAAATATCAAAACTTCAGAGAACCCTAGAGCGTCGTTTCGTCCTTCAGCTCGCACAATCACAGTTTCTTCTCCGACGAAGTTCAAACCATCTCAAATCCTCCACTTCTGAAGAAAGGTTAGTTCATTTCTTCTCTTATTTCTTCTGTTCTCTCTTATTTCTTCTGTTCTTGAAAAAGTAATTTCAATCTTTAGGAATAAAAACTCATCCCACACTGAAGTGAAATGAGAATTATTTTTTTATTCCCCCTTTTTCAGTCCCGTAGGGTAGACTTACTAGATAATAACCAGAAACGAACCTGTGAAAAGAATTTCTAGGGTCTGATACCCTATTTTATTTCCCAACGAACTGCTCAAACATTTATTTTCTGATGAACTGCTCGAACATTTATTTTCTGATGAACTGCTCGAACAATATTTAGAATTCGTAGACCTCTTAGAAATGAGCTTGCTTGCTTAGTACAATTTTAGGATGAATACCCAAAGTGCTGGCATAGTGAGAATCCTCGATGCCTGAACCCCTGCGTATTTCTTTGCAGATGTCTAGTAGTGAGGAATTTAGGGAAGGGAATGCGTTTTCTAGAGAATCTGACTTGAGTGTTAGCTCCATTAACCTTGAAGACTATCTTGAGCCAGAACCTGAGATAGAAATAACAGGGGCCAGACAGAGTAGTCCTCGAATAGGCAATCTCCCCCAGGACCAGTGGCCCAGACACATCAGGGATGCCCCTACATTTTCATCTGGCTGCTAATACATAGAAGGGAATTGGTCATGTACCAATGTAAGGACGAGCTGCACATCGAATAAACTCAGCAAAATTGTGAGCAGCTATAAAATCGCCATACCCCTCCGTCTACCTATGGAATTTAACCGACCACACACTTCCCCATATGAACTCGCTTCTTTTTCTGAGGCAGTCCTCAAATGTGGCGTGCACCTCCCACTCCATCCGTATATAAAATCGATTATTGATTACTATGGGGTCGTCCCTTACCTATAGATATATGGTAGGTTTGTATATACTATACCATAAACTAGGTTTAGAAACCCCTTCACCTGAAGAATTCGCTTGGTTCTACCAAGTGAAATCAAATCCGTAAGATCTCGGTTTCTTCTATGCGAGCAAATGGTCGAACCAAGCAATAAAAACGATCTATGGGGTTCGCAACAACATGGAAAAATGGAAAACTCTATTTTTCCATGTTGACTATGCAGCTAACGGCTTCTTTCAGAATCCTGGTAGGTAGTCTTCAATTTATCGCCTTGTTTCTATGTTTACTCTTATACTGATCGCATTCGAATGTCATCGCAGATAACAGGGATCGACCCGGACTCTCCAGGGAACAGCTCGCAAAAGTATATAAAATCAATGACCTTCCAATTGAGGAATTTAATTGGAAGGTACTAGGTACTTCGAATAACCTGGACGCTTACGGTCTGCTTCCAAAGGGTGCTGCATTCCCAGACCCCCCGGTTCCCTCGTCTAAACCATCGAGCTCGAAGAAGAAGCCAAGAAAAAGGACGGATTGAGGCAAGCTTAGCGAGCGCATCTGCCCGAGTATTTTTAATGCGAGGAAGAAGCTAAATGTCATAAGTGTCGACAACTGCTGCACCTTCTCCAAATAGGCCATCATTCTTTCTCCTCTCGCTTGATAATCACCCTTAACCTGACAGACGACCAGCTGGGAGTCGCTATACACCTCAATTATTTCAACCTTCATTTCCTGTGCGAGTTTTAGCCCAGCTATCAGTGCTTCGTATTCGGCCTCATTATTCGACGCTGGGAATTTGAAGCGAAGTGCATAATGAATGTTGTGCCCTTTAGGACTGATTAATACTATGCCCACACCTGCTCCATTTTCATTCGATGACCCGTCAACATAAAGCTTCCACAACTTTGATGTATCTGAGGCGGGTTTCTCGAGTACTCCCGTGGGAAGATTGACGTCGTATGTAAATTCTGCAATAAAATCTGCGAGGGCCTGACCCTTTATAGCAGTGCGAGATTGAAAATTGATGTCAAATTGACTCAATTCAATAGCCCACTTAAGTAGCCGTCTTGACGCCTCAGGTTTCTCTAAGACCTATTTCAGCGGGAAATTCGTGAAAACCCTGGATGGAGTGAGCATGGAAGTAAGGTAGAAGCTTTCTTGATGCAATGACGAGTGCCAGTGTCAATTTTTCCATCTCTGGATATCTGGTTTCAGCATCAAGTAATATTTTACTTACATAATACACAGGTCGCTGAATATTTGCCTCATCGCGAATTAATGCGGTACTCGTCATATACTTAGAAACAGCGAGATATAGGCATAATTCTTCTCCCGGATTTGGCTTCGACAAGAGTAGAGGAGAACCCAAGTATTTTTTCAATTCTTGGAACGCCTGCTCGCATTTCTCCGTCCACTCGAACCTTTTTGATCCCTTTAACACCTCAAAGAAA
>JXTB01000307.1:174891-230945 GCA_002914805.1 Parasponia andersonii | reverse complement strand
AAGATTCTAACCTCAGATGCCGACCAACTCTTCGGTAGAAGTCTTCGAGAGTTCTACACTCTCGCTCAAGTAATTCCTCCCAGAGTTTTGTTTCTGGTCATACCCCAGCCATCATAAGAGTAAGAACTCCTCCTTCAGGTGGGTTATTGACCTTTACTAGCTCTGAAGTGAATCGATTGAGATAAGATTGTAGAGTCTCCTCTGGACTTGCCGGATTGCGGACAAACTAACAAGCGGAACAGTGAAATTCTTTGCGGCTTGAAACTGTCTCAAGAACGCTGTCTGTAATTGTTGCCAGGACGAAATTGAACCGGATTTGAGTCCTCGGAACCACTTCTTCGCTGCTCCCGAGAGTGTTACAGCGAAACATCTGCAATGTGTATGATCACTAACCCGATGAAGTTCCATCAAGTCACTGAAGTGATCCATATGGTCCTGTGGATCAGTTTTCCCATCAAAAGTGTTAATGGCGGGAAGTCTGAATCCAGTGGAAAGGGCTGCAGCTCGAACCTTCTCGCTGAATGGCGACTGACGATACCCATCAGCGAGCTCATCGTCCCAACCAGCAAGTGTGTCTAATGCGATCCTTAAATTGTGAACATCAACGTTCAGAGGGAAAGCATCATCCCTTGCTGGCGGTACAAGCGGCCTTCGTTCGTTATCCTGTTGCATGGCGGGTTGGTCAGGTGGAATCTTCTGCGATCTGTGAGAGGAATCCAGTGAGATAGTGCGGCGAGACCAACTTTGGTCGTTATGATACGATACGGATCGATCATGACTACGTCGTCGCTCCAAATACTGTCTTAGGTCTGCAGGATCTTGTCTCGACTCTCTGCTGATTCTTTCGAAGACGCTTCTCGATGGTCGTCTTTGTTCGCTTCTCAAGCGATCTTGACTATTAGTGGATTTATGAGAAGGTTGTACACGATCACGGTTCGTACTTGAACTCTCCGTACCAGATTCTGGAGGCAAGTTTGTGACCTTGCCTTTCCCTTTAGAGATACGATCTTCATGACGCTCTTGCTGAGTTCTTGGCTGGCCGCATTTTCTCGTCTTTAGGATCTGTATTCCTTCCTCAGGTAATTGAGCAGGACGTTCTTTGGGACGTTCGTGTAGTAGTGGGATCACCATCTGCCCTTCAGCAAGTCGTCGCAGGGTGTCATTGATATGGTTAGTGACTTGCTGAAGGTTCACCAGCGTCTCCTCCATACGATCCTGTCTCTGGGAAAGGTTTTCTGTTGCAGTCATAGTAGGCTGATCCGGAGCAGGATCTGCCTGTGTAGCAGCAGTACTTTGAGGTTGGTTTTGGCTAGTTCCGGTGACTCTGGTAGTGTTTCTAGTGTTTGCCATTATTAAAAAAGTGGAATTTGACAAACTTTTCCGCCGGAATAGCCCTCCTTCTAGCACAAATTGTTGATGGAGGTTTTATCAACAATAAATTTAGAAAAAATTAAGAGACGTGGCTTGTGTGAATTGGGTTATTAATTAAAGTAAATAAAGAGACAAAGGATTTTATAGTGGTTCATCCCCAAAAAAGATGAGCTTACGTCCACTGTTCTTCACTATTTTATGGAGAATTACAAGCACTCAGTTACAATTATCACGTCTGGAAATCTCTCAAATTAGAAGTCAAGAGTTTTGAAATCAGAAAATCGGGATATTGGAAAATTGGAGTCCCCTCTCTGAAACATCGAGTCCCCTTTATATAGGTGAGGGTAACCCAATGTTCCTAATTGTAAAAATGGGTAACTTATACAATCGGGTAATACAATTCGAGTAACAACATAATTAGATAACCACTCAAAACGGGTAACTGGTTGATCATAAATAGAGGACTTCTGTTTCCTTTCCTTGCAGGTTTCCTGTTTGACGAAGCATAGACTTGTTTCTCCTTTCTTTAGGAAGAGGTCGCTCACAACCTATACAGAGAAGATCGCACATAACTTATGCAAAAGAGGTCATACGACTACACAGAGGAGGTCACATATAACCTAAGCGGCGGAGGTCGCATATATCTAACACGGAAGAGGTCGAACTTAACCCTTACTTATGCGACCTTAGGATTTTAGACCGCACAACAGGGGCTAAGGTCTCTGTATTTTGCTCTTAACATGTTGCTTTGGTTCTTTTGTCCAATTCCCACGTTTGTTTCTTCTCTGTTTATGGTGGCAATTTTGCATTACTTGGACAGCAACTCCAGGCCTCCGCATAAGCATAGAGAGCTTAATAGTGTTGCTTAAAAGGGTTGGTGAGAGACGGTNAGCTCCTTAATCCGAACTTGGTCTCATCAATAAAGGTGTTCGAGAGCGAACTAATGTATGGAGACACGAGACCTTGTACGATTTTCATCGAATTACATATGCCTGTTGACTTGTTTTCTTCTGGCGTTTTCATGCTTCGTGATAAGGGGAAGCACTTTCCGGTCTATGGGGGCTAAGGTCTCTGTATTTTGCTCTTAACATGTTGCTTTGGTTCTTTTGTCCAATTCCCACGTTTGTTTCTTCTCTGTTTATAGTGGCAATTTTGCATTACTTGGACAGCAACTCCAGGCCTCCGCATAAGCATAGAGAGCTTAATAGTGTTGCTTAAAAGGGTTGGTGAGAGACGGTCTCAGTTGGGTCTCTTACTGCTCACATTCATGACAGGAAACCTCAATTTATGGTCTGGCAAAACAGTGCCAAACTTTTGTTAAGGCAAACTTGTATTTATTGACTATACAAATGTATAAAAACCAATCAAAGAGAATATGCAAGAAAATAATTTACGAGTTTTTCTTTTATTTTTTCATTTTCCTTTTTCCACGTACATGTGTTATTATGGTCTAAATTTGGTTCCAAGGATGCATGAAATGAATTACTTCACCCACAATCTAAGCAACTGGATTTTGCATATGATTTTGTATTTGTAGTCTTCACTATGCATGCACTCAATATGTAACATCATGCTTGGCTAAAAGAGATTAGGAAGGTGATCTTTTTCTTTGGAGATAATCAATAGAATCGAGAAGGGTATATTTTAGAATTTTCTAACAAAATTATGATTAAAAAGGAGGAGAAGAAGAATAGCTTGATCATGTGGCTTCAACAATTTTCGTTGCTAAGGATTGCTTGTTACGTATCTTTCAAAACTAAATTATTGATTTCTTCATTGTGATGGGGTTAGGTCTAGGTGCATACTTGTCACTCACGACAGGTTAAGTAGTACTCTGCTACATTGTTCAATCAGCAAAATATTTCATTTTTAAGCAGCAGTTAGGTCGATGTAATTGAATCAAACCTAATTTGTTGTTTAAATTAAAAGTTAACCATGCAAAAAAAAAAAAAAAATGTGCATCATCATGCAGGTATTCAAGCAACATGGAAGATATTATTTTCTAGCCCAAAAAAATAGAGCTACAGAGAAAAAGCTATTGTACGCTCAATATCTAAATCTATGGAGAAAAAGCTATTCATCTCAACTATTCCCTCCCTTTCTTTTTTAATTCAAAAACTAATATTAAATTAGAAATATACTGACTTCTTATTTTGGGCCACTCGGTGGATGATTTGGTTACGACTGTACATTAGAGTTTAGACAACCAAGTTAATGTCATTTACAATTAATAATGATCTTTATCATTAACTATAATCATATTATATTCTCGAAGACCAAAAGTTACGAACTCGGACACTACGAGTTTATGCCAGCTATTGCCTATTAGGGACCTCTCTGTTTTCCCTCTTCTTTCCTTTTGTTCCCCGATAGCAATATCATAATTTGCAAGCTTTGTGGTTCTCACTTTCCTCCAAGTCATTAGGCTTCTAGCTAAACCTGATTAAAATGCTTAATTAGAAAGGAATGAAAATTGCATATGTAGTCCCCTCTCTCTCTCTCTCTCTCTCTCAAGCCAAAACGTATCCACAACTCTAAATATATATATATATATATATATATATGGAAATCAATTTATTGCAGTAGTTGAGGTTTGGAGGATAATGAAGGCCCCTAGCCAGCTGTACCCGCTAAGGAACGCACATGATTAGGTTATGTGAACCCCATCTTAGAATCTTTGCTTTAGAGATAATTAAGCACTACTTCCTAATTACTATCTATTTAATTATGTGTCTAAATTAAGGACTATGTGGTTCAATACAGCTGACCTGACTCCATATATACAAGTTGTCATTACTCATTAGTATTCCAACCTACAACCCAATAGAAAGAAAGTCAAAGGTTCCCCTATTACACATTAAAATCCACTAATATGGATATTTATATAGAAACTAAAGTAGAAAACACAAACTGGGAATTGATCAATTTTGAAGCCCCTTACGTCCTTGTTCCCATTACATTTTGCAAATTATTAAAAGAAAAGAGGAGATCACCATAGTCATGATTATAGCTTTCAGTAAGGATTACTTGGACGTGGTGTTGGTCCCAGGTGGGCTTCTGATAATATTCGTGTACCACCTCATCCTCCTCCACAGATACCTTAATCAACCTCTCACCACAGTCATGGGATATGAGAACCGTGACAAGAAAATTTGGGTCGACAGAGTTATGCAGGCTAGTATTAAATCATCACTACCTCCTTTCAGTCCTAACTAATTTTGATCAAGTACTATCATAGATAATAATTAGTAAACTATAGTACTTGAAATTAATTATTAATATACTTCTGCATGTGCAGGCTGGTGATAAAACGGAAGTCCAATCCGCTCTAACCGTAATCACATCAAACATAACCGCAGCCACTTACTTGTCAACATTTTCCTTAACAATCTGCTCTCTCATTGGCACCTGGATCGCGAGCTCGTCCGCGAGCAGATTCGTCCCCAACGAGATCATCTACGGCAACACAAAACCGACCATAATTTCCATAAAGTTCATATGCCTGATAACAAGCTTTCTCCTGGCCTTTTCCTTCTTTGTTCAAGCCGCAAGGCACTTTGTCCACGCCAACTACTTAATCAGCACGCCTGGACCGGTGGGGCACTTGAGGAATAAGGTGGAGGCCGCTGTGACCAGAGGAGGTGAATTCTGGTCAATTGGGCTTAGAGCTTTGTATATGGCTCTTAGTTTGCTGCTGTGGTTCTTTGGACCAATTCCCATGATTGTTTCCTCTGTATTTATGGTGATAATCTTGTATTATCATGACTTCAAGAAGTTAGATGATGATCAAAAGGACTGGTGAGAATTAGAATCATCACTTTGTTAATGCCATTACTTACTGTTAAATTTTATCAATATTTCTTCTTTTTCTTAGTTTGTTAATTTATTGTTTTTTTTTTTTTTCATTTTTAGAAAGCTATAATGAATTAGCATATACTTGGTTAACGTTTGATCACCATTTATTAATTGTTAATATGTGAAAACTGATGTCATTAGTCTAACGTTATCGATCAAACACACTCACTTGCTTAGGCCTCACGTTTGTTACTTATTCTACGTCTTGACTTGCAGCGAATTACACCTCATATTTTGTTACAATAAATGTATACATACAATATAATAAATACAAGTTTTCAGTACTGGAACAACTTAACTTTTGATATTTGTCACTGAAGCATGTGAAATATTCAAGTATTTACTTGCAGCTGGTTAATTTATCTAGTTACGAAATGAAACTGTCATATGAGATACACTCTAATAATTTTTTTATCTATATAATTATCACTTTGACTAATAAAAATAAAAATTTATTTTGCATATTTTTTTATTATTAAAAATAAAAGAATAACATTATGACGTAACTCACCTATTGGATTAGCAACCATATATATTTATATTGAGCACCTATCCAGTAAGTTTTTTTACCTAGAAACCATATATATTTATATTGAGCACCTATCCAGTAAATTTTTTTACCTAGATATCAATTTAACCAATATATTAAGAAGTAAAAAATATATATATATATATATTAATAATATATATTTTTTTATATTTTTATAATAATCGTTAGATCATTATTAAATAACGATTTAAACACTGACAAAGAAATTTCTAAAAAAAACATTTGCAACCGTATTTAGGATCATATATTTATTGTTATATATATATATAGACCAAAGCAGCACGATGGTGCATGGATCAATAATATATATATATATATGTCAGACCAAAGCACCACGATGGTGCATGGACCAATAAAGAAATATTATAAGCCAGCCAAATATACTCCTAAATGGTGGAATATGCCAATGAACTTGAAACTCTTAGCAAAGATAATCGTGCATTTGATTGTTTGATTATTTAATTATGTGTTCTCCTAATTCTTCGCGTTACATTAATATATTTGAATCTCTAGCCCGCAACTCCTATTTCTAAGCGTTCCAAATTTTGACTTATTCCAACTTAATTTGGAGATTCCTAATCAACTTTTTTATTGTTTGAGACTCGAGACTTAGGGGCTTCAGATTTTGTACAGCAACATATATTTCTTAATTTCGCCGAAGCAAATCTAAGGAAGGGTTACTATGGAACCACAACATTAACTAAATCCTAGACCCAATGCGACTAACCTGTTTGTTCATAGAGTAAAAATCCTCTCATTGGACCCAATTTATTATATGTTTTTCTGTGAAAAAAAAATACATATTATATATGCCATTAGGGGGGGGAAAAAAAGTTCTGAACTGTAACATAGCATGCTCGATGGCAAATCAGCAGTACTGGACAGATTTTATGTCTTTTTAATTTATTTGTTTTCCCGAAATTATGATGACAATTTATTATGAAAAAATAATTAGACTATGTGAGTTTAGGTAAGAATTAGTTAGAGTAATAAAATGTCTTCCTACTTCGATGGACCGGGCCATATGAAATCATGGACTTCAGACGTGTCACAATAAAAAACGAACTTTCGGACCAAATCTGGGAAAAGTTGGGCTCTAATACACTTTAATGGCCCGTCCAGATTGTCTCTTTCTATCCGTTATACTTCTCCCTTTTTAAAAAAAAAATATATATATATATAGATCCCTGTTTATTTTTTAATTTTTTTAGCGAAGAATATTTTAAAGCTGTGTGTTTACTTTTGTTATAGAAACTCTTGAAAGCATAGAATGTACCTAATCACTCATTCTCTCTAACAAAGGAACTAGCAAAAATATATATTTACAGCATATATATATCTATCTTTGTATTCTCTTTCAAGGGTATGGTCCGCACATACTTGTGAACAATTATGTTTATCTAGACGTAAACAATTCATTTCCTTTTTTTTAAAAAAAAAAAAAAGGTCATCAAGATAGACAGTTCAAATTAGAGTCGAAATGATTAATCTTCGTCTTAATAGAAACAAAATTAGTGCCCCCAAAATAGAATATAACTCCAAAGAGAGAAAGGTGGTTGGAGCCGAAAAGGGTCCATGATGTAATAGAGTGTGGTCTAACGTATGGGAAGATTTAGTTAAGAGAGTGGACTGAGTGAGTGGGAGGAGAGAGAGAGAGAGAGAGAGAGAGAGAGAGAGAGAGAGGGAGAGACCTGCGAGAGGAGAGCGAGTACAAGTCTGACTCTTGAGGCGTTGCTGACCGTACGATCAACCAAGATGGATGTAACCTTATACGTAGCCGACAGCCACTGTTGAGACAAAGACCGGTCCAGTTCTTTTTGGCAACTCTTTTTTTTTTTTAACTGGGTCCTACTCACCATACATCTCTTGCCACGTGTCCTCCACTCATTTATTGGGATAAAGGAGTGTTCTGTTCTCAGCAAAGAAACAGGGCGCGCCATTGAGAGAGTGTGTGTGTGTGCGCGGCTTTCGAGAGCAGCCACTCTCCTCCTCCTCTACTCTGACTATCAAATATCAATAAAGGTTGTCTGAAATTACATTAACACCCTCCATCATCGTACTAAAAATGGACGGTGATCGACGCGTCAGCGAAAGATCAAGGGAGGCGATTTCCACAGACAAAAAATATAAAAGAAGGCGTTGGGGCGCGTGTGGATGATTGACATGACTAAAGTACGATGAAAGGCTGTTCGAGGGCAGCACCCGCGTAAAAGTCGAGGGCTCTCTGCCCTCCATTCTGTGATTTGATCCATGAGATGTGGGCCACCCTCACCAACACAGGGAGCCATCGATCGTAGGGCCACGCGCGAACACAGCGGGTTTGGGGTAGAGATTCCTGTTTGTGGGGGGGAAATAATAATAATAATAATAATAATAAGCATATAGGGGAAATGGGAGGAAGGAATGCGGGGTCGGTGGGGAAAGGGTAGTAGTGAAGAGATGGTTCGATCAAAAAAAAAAAAAAAAAAAAAAAAAAAAAAAAAAAAAAAAAAGAGTAAAAGTGGGGTGGGTGCGTGTTGAGTTGTGCTGTGCTATCTTTCACTTTCTTTGCAACATTTGATCGAATAATTGAATGCTCTGGCCTCTGGCCTTGCCTGCACTGCATGCCCATGTGGGGGCTATGCAAAATGCCACAACAAACAACAACAACAACAAAGCAAAGTAGTATAGTATGTAATCTAGTCTTTACTTTCGATAATGCGCATACGCTACTTTATTTTATCTTTATCTTTCTCATTTTATTTCTATTTGTCATTTTAACACCAATACTTGAACATAATTATACCTCTTCTGAAACCACTCTTCCTCTATTTTGTAATATGTATATATAGTTATAAATGCGTATGGAACTAGATAAGTATTCATATGATCTTGATTGATCATCTATCATGTATCATTAGATTACACAACGGTGTCATATGTAAGAGGCGTTACTCTTGATTAACATGCATGGAACATATGATCATGAGTAGCTATAGGCATACCACCACTCTAGCTAGAAATCAAGACTATGAACGAATTAGCTAGTGTTCATAACACAGCCGTCTGTCATTATTAAGTTACGTATTTAATTTATCGATCTCTCATTTCGGTCACGGTTGGCATAATTGTACGAGTATATAAATTATAAATGTATGATCCAGCTCTAGTAAATAATTAGTATATACGCCAAAGTTTCAGACTTTCAAGCAACAGAAAAGGGAGGGAAAAGATGTCCGCAAGCAAGCTCCAACAAATTTTAAGCTTTCTATGAAAGTACTTAATTATATAACATATCTTTATTTTTAAAAAAAAAAAAAATTGACTCTCTTTATATTTAATAAATCATATGAAAAGGCAAGAATGGATAATGATTAATGTTTTGCTACCCGTGGTGTTATCATTTTGCAGCGTGTAATGCAAGTATGCATCAGTCAAAGTGGATTATTCTCCACGATCTCGTTTAAAAAGCTAAGCCAAACATATATATTTTGTCCTTTTTTGTTGGGATTATCAAAAGCAAATTCATGAATTAAATTGGTCCCTCACCACTCAAAATTCAACTATTTGGCTAGATTCTTGCACAGTTATAATAACCTCACTCGACAACTTAAAAAGTTTTTTATTTGGCAATATCTATAACTGCAAGTACAAATTCGTACGCACAACCTAATATGCGACCATTTTATTGCTAATTCATGAAACGACCAAAGAATTGAACTATATCTATTATTATAGCCAAATAGGGTTTTTTTGTTCTTCCTTTTCAATTATTAATTCACATATTTCTTATTATTAGTTGGTTTTGGTTTTAAGTAATATGTTATTTTTAACTTAGATTCTTTTGTTGGTTAGTAAAACCGTAAAAAGAATTGATAGAGTTCATATAGAGGACTAAATTTCCCCTCTTAGAAGTTGATATAATTGAGGCTATGAAAGTAAATAGCCCAACAAAAGAAAGATGCTCTAATTGTTGGGTCACAAAACATTGCCGCTCTTCTTTTGGCTAATTTCAACAAAGTAGAACAACTTTAATCTTATCATACTTTCAGCAAAGAAATATTAATATATTTAAAATTTGAACACAAAAAATAACTTTAAGGTACTTTCCAACTTCCATTATCATATTTACAGCGCAATTATTAGACTCTCAGCCTTCATACAAAGTAATAATCATTTCATTTTTGTTTAAAGAAAATGGTCGATAAAAAGTCTTGTTCTTTTTCTATTATATTGAATAAAGGTTAAAAAAGATCCAACGACTGAAGACATATAATTATCACCATATGCAGCAAGGAACCGACATTCCATTGAATTAGTCAAAAGAGGCCGTAATATGGATTGGTTTTAAGGTAAGAACCATTATTAATAATGATTAGTAAAAACATTATGATATCGGTAGCATTATCAATCTGATTTTATCTCTGTCTTATAACCTATGGTGCACGAGGGAATTTTCTTAATTATTCCATTCATCGCTCGTGGATGCTAAAAAGGTTTCACTTTTTAAATATTGTTGTATGAAATTTGAGAAGTATAATCGTCTTATATATTCATTTCCAAGTAAAAAGGGAAAAAAAAAAATCTGTTATTCATTTCGTATACATTAATGTGATCCTCTCTCTCTCTCTCTCTCTCTTTATTGTTTTCTAAAGCCCATTATTCCTTAAAGGATAAATTCATAGTACTGCTTACGAAAGAGCAACTGGGGTTTACAGGCGCCTGATTTAAAATCGAAATATTAAACTAATATTAATAAATTAGACGGGTTTATACAAGGACTTTTGGTTTTATAGTGGATTAATCCACACTGATAAATCACTCAAAAAAAAAATCCACACTAATCAACAATATTTCATGGCAATTGTTATATATTGCATCCTTTGCAAACCTAAAACTAGAATGCTTGGTTTAATATGTAAATGTAGTTTTAAGAATCAAAGTGTAAATATGCGTTTTGAAAGAGTAAACACGTGGATTTGAACAAGTTAAATCAACAAAAATAATAAAAACATTCGTTTTCGGTTTCAAACTTTTTAATTAAATATTTGACAATCGTATGGCCAATTTGCCAATTGTGTTTTCTTACGCACGTAGTATATTTCATTTACATCTGAAGAGGGAAAATGGAATCTAAGAAGCAATTTTCATGGCCAAAAAAAAAAAAAAGAACTAAAATCAACTAATCAAGCAAATATAGAGATATGACTGATGGACACTCCCAAACTAAAAATAACAAAGGTAAACCATCTTTATGCCTGACGTTTTTTACTAATCGCATGCGATGAACTTTGAATAAATACTACATTACTTTAAGAGCAAGACTAATACACCGAAAATTTGCATCAAAAAGTTATATTAATAATGTGGATCAATCTATTAAAACTGGTATTTTATCTTTTAAGGTCTCTACATTATTTAAGATTTAAATTTAATAGTTGAAATAAATATGATCTTATTTGGCGTAATTTTTGTGTGTAAGTTACTGATGTAATATTTTCATATGAGTAAATATGTTTCAGAAAAAATATACTAGACCTTTAATATTTAATTAATTAATAATAAGTATGATCTGCCGTATTCAAAAAAAAAAGGCTGTATGTGTTGTCGAAATTAGACAAAAGCAGGGTGACCGATAATAATTATAAAGACAAAATAATCAATAAAATTGTAAAAAGGAGAGAAATAAAGAAAAGTGTGAACTTTAGTGCGGTGGGTGGGACTTGCGCAAAACGGCAAAAAGGATAAAGCGGAGTCGAAAAAGGAAAACAAACTATTATAGCATTCCCACGCTCATGGTCTGATATGTACCTCAACACGCCTTCGTTTCATTTCATTTTCATGCATCTTCGACTTCTTTTTCTTCCTTATCATATACTAACATTTTAAACCACATTTTGAAATTATTGTATATTTTGACATACTTAAATAGTATTTTCTCAATTCTTTGGTTGATAGACGTCAGAAGAAGATATTAAAAATGGATATTAAAATTTTTTAAAATAATTAATTTAAAATATTTTATCACGTTGCACATATTTATATATGTTTTTAATGTGTTGGGAATAATTATTGTTCTTGTACATTGTTTTAAAGATAATATCATAGACATGATTTTTTTAAGAAAAAACTTCATTAAAAAATGCAGTGCACAACAGTGCTACCACATGTCTATCTTGGTGACTATAATCAGTGGCCTATTATAAAGGTGTTTTAATATTGTAAATCGGTTAAAGTGGTTGTTGATTGAGTTAGGACTTCTAAAGCTTAGGCAGTTTTCAAATTCGGAATGCAAAATTCTAAAGAGAATAAATTGAAATATGTGCAAAAATCTCAACTTTTTAGAGAGTAATTTGGATATTTTATCAATTTTTTGGATATAATAATGGAGAGATTAATTTGCAAAAGTTTTACGTAGATGACTTAATTGTAATTTTTAGGGGACTGAATTAATAGATATTTGGGGATCGGGGACTTAGTATAAATTTTTTTAAAAATTGCACAATTCCCTACTTACCCACGTGGGCTCTTCCTCTCACTCACTTTCTCTCTCTCTTCCCTGACGCCCCCCCTCGCTCTCTCTCTGTTCACTCTCGGCCGACACACCAGAGGAGGTCGTGCCACCACCCTGGCCACCGTCCGGCCAGCCAACCACCTAGCGCAAGCTCGCCATGCCGTTAGGGTACCCGGCCGCCGGTCGCTGTTTCGCCGAAAAATGCCATTTTCAGTCGTTCGAAGTTTTTTATCACCGGCGATAATTCAGGCCACCATTTGACCTCTAACCATGCTCATTGGATTCGTCTCGTCAAGAGGAAGCTCGAGGTATATATATCTTAACCTCATACTATCCGAATCAAAAGTTGCCATTTTTGGAATATTTTGAGCTTGAGTTGACTTTTTGATCCGGCTGTTAGATCGTGTTTTTGTTGTCAGTTTTGGATTGTACTAAAAAAATAGGGAAGTGATATATATATATATATATATATATTGCCTATGTTTAGTGATTGACACGAAAATCGAAATCAGACGGCTAAGATTTTGCCTCGATTTACGTGCCACTGGTCTGGTATGGGCCCCGAACCCGAATTGGACAAGTTATATGTCTAATCTAGCTATTTTGGGTGCTAAGAATTCAATGAAGAGGTCCATTTATGGATTTGAAGCTTCGTTGAGAAATTGATTTTTCGCAAGAGGACAATCGAGGGCTTGGAATTAGTTCCCAACCCTTCGGATAATCGTCAACGACGCCTTGAGAATTCAATAGCATGGTATCGCTATTCTTGTGAGGTAGGGATTCTGTTACCTTCGTTTTACACTATTTTTTGAATAAAACTTAATTTTTGCAACATATGAAAACAAAAATAGTTTTTAATTTTCTTGAATATATGTGATAGACTGTGATGGTATAATTTACATACATACTGTATTGCTCTGGGATTTTTTGAGCATAGGTTATTATGGGTATATAAAAAATAGGATTATTGTGCTGTCCGTTTTTCTATAAAAATCTAATATACTTATTTTATTGGAAAACCAGAGCACTATTATTTTCACACTTCAATTTTGTGTTGCACGTATCATAGGATTATACATGAGCACCGTGTTAGCATCGTGAATTTACAGTGTGCCCTTACGTGCCCCACCATCAGTGTAGAGTTTGTAAACCCGCGCGGAGTTTTGTTACTTCTGATTATCTCCCCATTTGGTAAGCGCAGGCAATTCGGTTGCCTCTCTGAGTTTGGTAGGCGACACATGTGTGTCCCCTCCAGGTATGAGCTTAGATGTCAGGTAGGCTGTTAGGTACACTTAGTGTCATCATCCTGGGTTTCCACAAATTAGAGGATATGAGTTCATGGGTATGGGTCAATTTATGTCATGTGCATCTGAATTGAATAGTTTTGATTATACTGATTTATTTATACATATAAATGACGATTTCTGGTTTTAGATTATCATATATATATATATATATATATATATATATATATATGTATTAGATTTAAACTAACTATGCAGGAGCTTTCTATCACTAAAATATTTTCGATTGAGGAAACTGTTTTTCCTACTGGGTATTTTATGCTCATTCCTTTTCTTAGGTGGTGTCCAGTATGACTTTAGAGATCAAGAGGAGTAAGAAGCCATCGAGATTGTAGTTCATTATCTTGGTAATGCTTGAAATATGTTGTTGTGGTGTTTAGACTGTTTGAGTTTTATTTTAGCATTAAACCAAGATTACTATTTTCTATTTTTGTCTGTGAACTTATGTATGCCATTCTGATGTCTATTCTGACGTAAATGATGATGGTGCTTGGACTTATATTTGATCTACATTCTTTTTGGTATTTATTCGATCTATGTTTATTGGTGTATACGAATTGTGGGAGAGGTTCATAGGATGGAATTCCAAATATTTTATCTAAAATGAACTATTTTATAAAACTAAGACTTCTTTGATGTTTTTTAAATATTTTGGTATTTATTCGATCTATGTTTATTGGTGTATACGAATTGTGGGAGAGGTTCATAGGATGGAATTCCAAATATTTTATCTAAAATGGACTATTTTATAAAACTAAGACTTCTTTGATGTTTTTCAAATAAATCAAGAAATTTTTCATCCTTGCGAAATTCTCCTTCTGTCACTAGTCCGAATTTTGGGTTATGACCATATGACTTTGACATAGTGATATAAAACAAAATAACATATTAATCTTTCAAATTGTACACTGATCATGGATCAGTCCCATTTTTTTACCTTACTAGTTTAGTTAATTTAACTCATCAGGCAATTCACTTTTCACTTAATCATTAATCATCATTAAGAAACAAAATAAATATATTAAAGGTATTTATCACCGTAAGCTTTGATCTAATCATGAAGAGTAGTACTAATAACACTAATTTTTTTACACAAAAAGAAAAGAGAAAATATTTTGCACAAAATTATGTGGCGTGCTTTTTATCTACAAGTTATTTCAAACTGAAACCACGCATTTAAAAATTGTGCAGTTAAAAACCATTATAAATTATTTAGTACAAATTAAGAGTTTGTTTGGTATATCTTTCAAAAATCTTTTGGGCTCAAAAAGTTAATTTTAATAATGATTGGATGAATTGTTGTGATCTTCCTAATAAATCATGGACTTACCAATTTTTTCAAGAACATCTTCTTATACTTTTATTTTAAAGAAGTAACAGTTATTCAAACATGGCCTAAATATATATATATAAAAGTGTATAAAACAAGTATATTTTAAAGAAGTAACAGTTATTCAAAGATGGCCTAAATATATATATAAAAAAGTGTATAAAACCATGATATATTAAAATGTTAAATTTGGTATAAAAAAAAGAGAGTAATACATTAAATTCGACACCACCAAAACTTAATTTTTATATGCAAAATACTATTTAATATGCTATTTAAAAAAATATTGTTTAATAGTAAATCAGTTAATTTTGTTGTTAGTCGAGTATTAAAAAGTAAAATTGATGTAACATTGAAAAGTGTATTAATTTTGGTATTGTGTTAAATTTGGTGTAAAACAAATTTGACACTAGATACATATATAGTATCTGTCAAATTTAGCACAATAATTAAGATTGCATTAGAAGAGGACTTTTGCTCTCACGTTAAATAAAGTTATGAAATTAGCTCAAAAATTTAGCATGTCATGACGAGATATGCTCTAGGGACATTAATTGAAATGCTTATAGATATAATTAATTAATTCACTTATAGTTTCCAAAATTTCAGACCAAACCCCCCTTCTTTTTTATTTTTATTTTTTATTTTTTTTATTTTTGGGTTTTGAACGCCCTTAAAAGGCCCGTGGCGCGTGGAAAAGGTTTCCAAGTATAGAATGGAAATCCGTGAAGGGGTCATTGCCAATGGGGCATTGAGTTGTAACCCGTTTTGTCCGGGCTATTGGCCTAGCTAGGCCCATCCTATAACTAGTCCCTAACCCTATGCTTGGATTCCAAAGCAATTGATGGCTCCGATAAAGACCCTCTTTTTTCATTTACTCTCACTATTTTGTCCAGACATTACTTCCAACTTTACCAACTTACCCTTTTCTCTCTCACCATTTATTACCTTTTTTAATTGGTCTTTGACATCTAAAATTACCAATTAAGAATATCTTCACAACTACTATGGCCTCTTTTTAAGTGGTGGCTTAGGTTCATTATCACTTTCTCTGTTCTTATAACTACATTCCTATTTAGGGATTCACGTATTTATGGTGTTCAACGGTGTATTTTATGTACTCTGAATGTTAAAGCTCTGACATCTATACATTGTTTTCTTTTTTAATTATTGCTATTATCTATTTTCTATCTGGTGAGATATCAAGTATCAATACTCAAAATACTAACTGAGAACTTCATGTTAAAGACCCCTGTACAGTTCCACATTTATCTTTAAAATTTGTTCATGGTACTCTTGGACGAGTGGCTAAATAGAATTTCATGTCGGCCTACCTATTCAGGTTCTATTTATGATCACTTTTTCTTAAGTCAATTTATTTCATATTAATTTGACTTTTTTGTTTTTGAAATATTAAACACATTTTTTCGTACCTAAATTTTTCCTCATCACGCATTAAAATAAAATATATCTTAAGCATAGTACGTACATATATTGTTACAAAATAAAATGCAGTTGTCCTAACATTTGTACGTCAAATTTTACTCTTGCCTCTAATTAGTTGCTTAAGATATTTCATAAAGGATTCGTCTAAAACTAAAGTCATCTTTTTAGATCTACGAGGATTTTTTTTTTTTTTTTAAACGCACGGAGACGGTTGAAATTTATAGGGGAAAACAAGCATAATGAAAGAATGTCGTTGACCCATATATAATTGCCACACCAGTTTGACATTTAAAGACTTTATGCGTTTTATATTCCAGATTTTATTTCTCTTGTTTTCCCAGGGTAAATGCATTATATATGCTTCGACTTTCGCGAACAATATCTACAATTTAAATGAACATCTACCTAATGCAATGCATACTTGTCTTGTTTTGTCAAATTTATTATTGCAGCAAGCTCCATATAGCTGTAATTAATAGTTACTTTCATATTATATTATTTAATATGAAACTGGTCAAAAGACAAATTAATATACATAAATGAGTAGTAGTTTTGAAAGAAAAGAAAATGACACGATACATGTTCCCCAATCGGGGGGTAGCTAAAATGACTTTTGCATTTGTTATTGCTTTGGGCCTAAGAATACTTCTAATTATGAGGGATAAGAAACAAAGGTAATTAAGTCAAAACTTGAGTAAACAAAGTATTTGGTGTTAGTAATAGAAAATTAGAATATAGTTGGAAAGCATCATGTGACTTGCGATTTGGATATTGGGTTTTCAACTTGGCAAGTTGGCAACTGCTTGCAAGCCTGCCAGTTATTATTATTGTGATGCTGAAATAGTGGATTTCCCACCTAAAAAATGAGGATAATTTTACATTTATCAAATATATAACAAGAGATTTTAGGTGAGTTTAGGAGCTCATTTAATCCACTTTTTGTCTTTATATCCTAACAGATAAAAATCATGAGATCGACACATATAATTTCTTCCTCTTTTTTTTTTTTTTTTTTTTTTTTTAAATTTGGAAAAACAAAAAAAATTATCTTTAATCTCAAGCAATAGTGCAAAGTTGATATGTTTATACATTTAAAACATTTAGTGAGAAAAATCAAAAGTGTAATGAAAATGCAGAGAGAATCTTTACTAGAAAAGGGTCTAAGCAAACAACTCCCGTGATGATTGCGGTAGGAAATGATGAAATGACGAATCCTGTTTTTTTGTTGGAAAAGAAAAAGAAACGAGAAAAAGGGAAAGCCACCAAAACCAAATTATTGATTGTTATGCTCTTGTCTCTAAATACTAGAATACTAAATACTAAATTGGTAATGGTGGAGTCATAATATGTTAATAATAATAATAATAATAATAATAATAATTTTAATATAATAATAATAGAGGAGGGGGAAGAGAAGATTAAGTAAGGCAAAGAGGATAGGAGTGGAGATTTGCGGGTGTACAAGGGGACAGAATAGACATCCGCCCGGAAATACAGGGAGTCCTCCTCCCTCCATCCTCCATCCTCCATCCTCCATCCTTGTAGTGACTACTAGTGACTTAGTGAAGTGAGCCTTTCTCTCTCTCTCTTTATATAATATTGGAATTTAACTAACGAAGACACTTTTCTCTTTCTTCTTTTCTTCTTTTCTCTCTGTCCACACTCAGCACAGTCTTATACTTTCCTCTCTCTCTCTCTCTCGTTCTGCCACACATCACACCCAGCCAGCCAGCAGTTGCAGCATCGCAGTAGCTGCACCACTGCTCTGCTATGCTGCTACTGCACCACCAGCAGCTCAGCAACAAAAAAGAGACTCATACACTAGAAAGAAACAAAGAAAATTCATTCTTTTTTCTTTTTTCTTTTTTCTTTTTTTCTCATAATTACCCAAACCCAGAACAGCTCATTCAATTTCTCTTCTTTCCTTTTTCACTTGTTGGGTCTTCAAATATTAAACCCAACCAAAAGTTTTTTTCCTTTTTATTTATTTATAAAATCTTTCTTTGATTGATTTGATACCCAAAAAAAGCCAGCTCTCTATCTCACTCTACCAAAACAAAACAAAACAAAACAAAACAAAAAAAAAAAGAGAAAGAGAAAAAGAAAAGAAGAGAAGAAGAGGGGTCTTTTAAGTATTGGGTTGAGCTTCCATTGGCGAAAGAAATGTAAAAGGCGCAATTAACCTTTCGTGAGCTCCTCTAAAATGCAGGCATGACTCTCCTCTCTCTCTCTCTCTCTCTCCTGTTACAATCACTTGTACTCTTCTTCTTTTATTTATTTCTCATTAAAACTCAGTCTCCTCTGTCCTCCACAATAAGCGCTTAATCAAGGCTTTCCCTCCTCCTCCTTTTTTTTTTTTTTTTTTTTCTTTTTCTTTATAAAGCAGAAGAAGATACTGGTCTCTGGATTGGCTACTGGTAGTGGTGGTAGAACTAGTACCATTGTGTTTGTGTTGGTTGTGGTCTAGGGTTTCGGGGTTCGGCATGGCGGGTCCGGGTCTGATTGATCTCAACACCACCGAGGACGACGAAACGCCCTCGTCTGCTTCCTCTGCTTCCACTTCCTCACCCTCAGCCTCTGCTTCTGCTTTAACGACTTGGGGTGCTTCTTCTTCTACTACGTCTTCCCCTTCATCCTCATCCTCGGTCTGCTTGGAGCTCTGGCACGCCTGCGCGGGCCCACTCATTTCTCTCCCGAAGAAAGGCAGCGTAGTCGTGTACCTGCCTCAGGGCCACTTGGAGCAGCTCTCTGACTACCCCGCCGCTCTCTGTGACCTCCCACCCCACCTCTTTTGTCGGGTTGCTCATGTCAAGCTCCATGTGAGCACACCCCACCTCTCTTTATGGCTTATTTCGTAATTTGGGATTTTTGACATTCTGGGTAGTGTTTGGTTTTTCCTGGGAAATTGGATACTGAAAAGGGTTTATGTGGTTTTCATTTTCTTACGTGTTTTGTTGGTTTCTTCTTGTGAATTTTGATGTGTGACAATTTTTTTACTTTGGGTTGCGGTGGCAGGCGGAGGAAGGCACCGATGAGGTTTATGCACAGGTGTCTCTTGTTCCTGAGAGCAAGGTAAAGCTTGTTCAAAAAATGCAGGCTGATAAAAGAAACATTTTAAGAGCTTTAATCGTGGATCCTATTTACCATAAAGATGAAATTTTGTTTGTGTTGTTCACTTTAAGTACCGTATGTTGCCCGGGTGATAGCATTTTTAGCAATGAAATAGGCGACTTAAGAATTTCGCATTGATTCCTTTTTATCTTCTGCTTGGTACTTTTCGATATGATTGTTCACGACTATTAAGCTGAATTTGGTTTTCGGTTCGTTATTAGCAATTTGAGCAGAAACTGCGAGAGGGGGAAATCGATGCAGACGGTGAAGAGGAAGATATGGAAGCGGCCGTCAAGTCGTCAACACCCCACATGTTCTGCAAGACCCTTACGGCTTCGGACACTAGTACTCATGGAGGCTTCTCTGTCCCTCGTCGTGCTGCTGAGGACTGCTTCCCTCCCTTGGTAAGGATGCTTCGTTTGAAATCATGAATTTTTGCAGAGCGAATGTGGCATGTTCGAGTAAAAATTGGCATTCCATATTAAGCAGATGTTTATTGTAGGATTATAATCAACCAAGGCCATCACAAGAACTGGTAGCAAAGGATCTGCATGGTCTGGAATGGAGGTTTCGACATATTTACAGAGGTATTCCTCAAGTATAAACATGATAAACTTATTCATATCTATGCAGGCGTTTTTTTTTTCCTTTCTATAAAGTGGGAAAAAAAGAATCTTGTAATAAAATAGTCATTCTGCGTAGAACTTTTGATGAACTGTGTTTTCGCTCTTAAATTATGAACCTTACTTTTTGGTTGAGGCAGGGCAACCACGAAGGCATTTGCTGACCACAGGATGGAGTGCATTTGTGAACAAGAAGAAGCTTGTCTCCGGTGATGCCGTGCTCTTTCTTAGGTATTAAATCCCTATCAACTGGAAAGAACTTTACGAGCTCTTTTTCATGGTTCTAATGTATGACTTGTACTTAGGGGTGAAGATGGAGAACTGAGATTAGGAATTCGGAAGGCAGCTCAAATAAAAGGTTGTGCTACTTTTCCAACTCCGTTTAGTCAGCAGTTGAATTATAGCTCTATGAAAGATGTCGTTAATGCTATATCTACGAGAAGTGCTTTCAACCTCTACTACAATCCTAGGTACTGTACCTCATTTATAAAAAAGTTTCTTCAACTTGATGTATTACCTGTCTGCTTGATGTTAATTTGTAAAGCTGTTAATCTATTACATTAGGCGTGTATAATGTCATGCTAAGTCATTGAAATGGAATATATTAGTATACACGTTTGCCTATCTCACATTTTATAGCTCGTGACGTTGGAACATGGAGGAGCTAATGTTTACATACCGAGTTTTTTTTTATAGAGTGGAAATCAGGACTAATGTTTACATACTGATTAACATCATACCTTGGCAAGTCCTAAGATTTGGTATTGGAAAAACACAACCTCCATGCTCTGTGTCTCTTCACATATTTCCCGTAAGATGCACTATCCTCAGTGTAAACATTGTTGTTGCCTTATCCCCCATTTGTTATGACTTGAGATTTTTTTCCATGATCCTATGTTAAGCCACCATCTCCTTTGGATTTCAATCTCTTTTTCGTACATTTTAATCTTTTAATGTACTCTAACCCATATTTTCCCCTAACTTACCTCCATTTACCTACTGTGTTGTTTTACATTACACCACACATGGCCTAACCTCTCCTTGGCACATTGTGCATGCTTAAAACAGCAAATTTCAGATAACTAGTTTCAGTTATAGTGCTTCAGATTGCAATTAAAAGGCTCAAAAGTAAGAAAGGGAATCGGTCAGGCCTCTCTCCGTGAAGTAAGGATGAATAACTGAAACTAGTGTATTGAAGGATGAATGAATTACTTATTGAAGAGATGGGAACACAATAACGCATTCATTTTATTTTGTATACATACATCTATATATGTGTGTGTTTAAAGGTGGGAAATTTTGTTCCATATAAGTTTCTTATGGATTTTTTTTTCCTTTGATGATCAGTATAGTTCAAAATTCAGATCTACCTCTCTCTCTCTCTCTCTCTCTCTCTCTCTAAAAGCTTCTGCAAGTTATCTTTCTGTTTTTGTCTGTGCTTTTCTATTTCAAGTGACAACAATATTCCGTGTTGATCTTGTAGAGCAAGCTCGTCAGCATTTATCATACCTCTCCGTAAATTCTTGAAAAGCCTTGATCATTCCTTTTCTGTTGGCATGAGGTTTAAGATGCGTTTTGAGACCGAAGATGCTTCAGAGCGAAGGTTTGACCTTGCAAGAATTTAAGTACTTAGAAACCAATATGGTTTGAGTCTTGACCAGTTTTTGTCCTTTGGCAGATACACAGGACTAGTAACTGGGATCAGTGATATGGATCCTATAAGATGGCCTGGTTCGAAGTGGAGATGTCTAGTTGTATGTATTTCCTATGGAACTCTTTATTCATTAAATTAAATTTTGCATATAAGATCTTAGCTACCCGAGTTTGCACTTGCTGATATAAAAGGGCCTTTGCCTTGATATTTTACTGCGTATGTGATTTTAGGGTTGACAGTCTTTGACAGGTTTGTGTGTCTGATTTTATTTGAGCATGCATCCTCATTGTATG
This sequence comes from Parasponia andersonii, assembly GCA_002914805.1. NCBI lineage: Eukaryota > Viridiplantae > Streptophyta > Magnoliopsida > Rosales > Cannabaceae > Trema > Trema andersonii. The sequence goes on along the minus strand of JXTB01000307.1, from coordinate 208,915 downwards.
ACAATCCTGACCTTTGTGAGGGACGCTCAAGTCAGTAGTACTAGATATCAAGGTTTCAAACGTATTATTGGTACAATTTTGCAGGTAAGGTGGGATGATATAGACTCAAATAGGCATGGCAGAGTTTCTCCATGGGAAATTGAACCATCGGGTTCTGTTCCCAGTTCTGCTAGCATTATGGCACCTGGTCTGAAGAGGACCAGGATTGGATTGTCTTCAGGAAAAGTAGAATTTCCAGTTCCAAGTATGGTTGCATTAACAAAATTACATTTTTTTTTCATTACATAAAGTTCCAAGTCATATATTTGCACAGCATATTTACTGGACTTTAAATAATCCTGACAGACGGAATTGGTGCATCAGACTTCAGGGAATCTTTAAGGTTCCAGAAGGTCTTGCAAGGTCAAGAAATTTTGGGTTTTGATATGCCTTTTGATGGCATTGGTACTCAATGTCCACATCCATCTGAAACAAGGAGGGGTTTTCCTGGTTCAAATAGTTCTGGGATTGCTGCAATGGGGAATAGTGTCAGAAACCTGCATGTGCATTCTGACAATATTACCTCTGGTCGTATAGGCTTTGGTGAATCATTCCGATTCCATAAGGTCTTGCAAGGTCAAGAAATACATCCAAGCTCACCACGCGGAAGAGCCCCAAATGCTAATGAGGATAGTGAGTATGGTGGCCTAGGAATCTTTGATCGTGGTCGGGTGCCAAGCTCTGGAGATGGGTGGTCTACTATTATCCAGAGCAGTAAGGCACATTGTCGCACACCTGTCCAGTCCTTACAAGTATCTTCACCGTCTTCTGTGTTAATGTTCCAGCAAGCAGTCAATCCAGTTTCGACATTCAGTTCAATGCAAAATAATCATACTCTGGAGGAGCAGAGAGTTACAAAACGAAGTTCATACGCATCTGAATCAAATGGTGGAAAGCTCATGCCATTCTCCTTTTCTGATCGTGACATCAGTGGTGAATATCATGGGGCCACAAAGTCTCTGTATCTCTCATCTGACTGTAATCAGCACAGCAATTCATCCCCTCTTACAACCCATCCAGAATTTAGGAGCAGTCAAGATGTAGTTTCGTCATGCAAGAGTAGCTGTAGACTTTTTGGTTTCTCATTGACTGAGGAAAACCATCTTCCAAGTAACGAGATAAACTCCACTCCAGTTTCCTCTTCATTGAATCCTGGGGTTTCTTTATTTCCTAATGTTGGTGGGCAGTTTCATACAAAGCCTCCTCTGATGACTAAAGCAGTTGGAAGCAATTGTACCAGAGTAAGCGACCTCTATGCTGTGAAAGATATGCTTTTCGATATTGCGTTGTAGTAGGAAATCTTTTTTACAATAAGAACTGCAGCTTTACAAGCAAGAGATTGTTAAAGACAGAATCACAATCTCTCTAAGCTTGATGAGTATGATTATCTAATTTGCAAGTTGGGGGTGTCTGTATGATAGGAAATGGCTTTTGACTGGCCTGGAGAAAGGTTGGGGTATTTGAAAGGATAGTGAAGGTGATGCAGGGCTCATCAAAGAAGTAAGTGTCAAATCTGTATAACTTCAATTATCCAGGCTGTTGTTTTGTGTGCGTTTGAGCATCAAACCTGAAGTTTAGAGGCTCTTAGAACTAACCATTATCAAGACTTAGGGTCAAAGTAAATGTTAAACGTTCACATTAATAGCTTAGTTTTGAGATCTTAAATGTTTTCATGCAAGACTTTATTCATATTGCATGATCTTTTAGTATTATTCTTTTGAAACATGTAGTTAATTCGATCTGCTTAGAACTGTTTGATATTCTTTTGCAGGGACTTAAGGTGATGCTGTCTAGAATTATGATATGATGATAAAGATGTTATGTTACCTTGGCAGCTGAGGCTGTGAAGAGGATGCCTTAGGCTGTCTGTAATTGCTGAGATTTTGTGTGCACTTAATCGACTTAGGTTTCAAACAAAGAAATGTAATTATACTCCAAGTAACCTGACCGTATTTTTAACTTATTAGCTAAGAGAAGAACAACTCGTATGTAATATGTTCAGGTCCCTCGTGATTGTCCTTGTTTGCAAGAGGGCCTGTTTTCAGACTTATCCCAATTCTCTCTTTAAAATTTGTTTTATGGCAACTCGCATTGGTCAATTTAGCCTCTATGCATGTTGTTAGGAACCTTATTGGTATATTTACCTTATTTATTTATTTTTTTGGGTGGCTTCTGAGCTAATTTAGGGGGCAGATTCACAATAACAAAGCAATGGTAAAAGTACCATTCAGTATTGGATTCAGTGGCAGGCTGACAACAACAAAGTAAAGGTATAGGTAAAAGTATTGTATTATGATTTGTGAGTACAGGGTCTCATATGTACAATTTTTCACGTATTAGTGGTCCTGCAATTAATTAGGCCACGGCACCAACTTGGCGTATATATACATGTGATGACCACATGAAAAACTCTATTTAAGCTTCAAATTTTCAAACCCTCAAACACGGTGGTCCAGGCGTTTGACTTTAAGATTCTGAAAAAATAATCATGAGGTGGGCTTCTTCCATTTGTTACATGCATTGCCTAGAAGGTAAACAATTATGCTCATGATTGGGACAAAAGTCTCAAATCACTGACCTCCCCTATTGTTGTGTATCACCATAAAGTCCTGGTTCAAAAAAAATGAATTAGCTCGAGCTTAGAGGGACTCAGAAGAAAGAGGAATTTTTATAGGTTCCTCGGGTCATTTTCTTGTGTTAAACTCCAACATTAAACTAAAATGGGTCAATTCTGATATCCAATTAACTTCCAAAGAAAAATGAAAGAGAGATTCATGTATTCATAGTTATTCTTTTTCTGTGGAATTAAATGATAGGCGTGGCTGTTTACTGCAACATCCAATTTTGGCCTCAAGTTATTAAATGTGTTTTGACATAAAGTATTTCGCTCTCTCAACACTTGCAAACATTTCAAGCTCGTTTGTCGGTTTCTTTAACGAATCAATTCATCAAACAAATAATTCCTGCGATTTACTAAACAAAAGCTATGCATATAAAGAATTTAATCCATAGAACATTTATGGTGTTTAAGGGCCTATCTCATTTCCATGTCTCATTTATAGTGTTTAGGGCCGTGGTCCAATAATGTTCTCTCTTTTTCCTTTTCTCCAAATGTTGATTATGTTAGAGTGTAGTAAATGAAAAAGGCTTTATTTAATTAAAAAAAATAGATTAATTTGCATTTACAATGAGAAAAAAGTTCAATTTTCCGGGAAAAAAAGTGAAATTTAATGGACTAAGTTATTAAGGTACCTAATCTCAACCACCTTTACTTTATCCCAAAAAACACAAATAATTAATGCTTTGGCTTATCTCTTCAAATTAACTCATAGACAAAATATTTGTGTTTTCTTTTTCCTTTCTATTTTTGTTTCGACATTATTTTACTCGAGGTCCATGATGTTGTGTTGCTGTATTTGGAAAAACAAATTAAAAACACAAGAAGAATTAGAAGAAGAAAGAGAGGCAACAAGTAGGGTCAAATCGCGGCGGTGATCAGCAATGAGCAAATGACAGAACATGATAGGAACCTAAAATAGTCTAGTATCCGTATCTTATGATCATATAAAAATAAAAGAGCATATAATTTAATTTGTAAAAAGGATTAAAATATTATTCAACGACCAAAAAAAACGTGTTAAGTTAACGTCAGAATGTGAACAAAATTAATAGCATGAATCTTCATTTTCATTTATAGACAAATCTTAATGCTTGTGTCCTTAGGAATAAAAGTCCTTATTAATCGGGAAACTAATTTTAGAATGATTAAAAACCAATTGCAGAATACTTTATTTATAACCAACTGTAGATCCAAAATATTCATATACAAGCGATGTGGAACAAAGTACAAAACAATTACAAAAACTAACAAGCCAAATTCTAACAATCTTCACATTGGCGAGTTAGCAAGTCTTACCCAAATTTCCCCAATTCTTATATCCTTTATCCATTACAGCAACGTCACTTTATGTGCTGAAAGGCGCTATCAAACTTGCAGGATTTTGATCAAGTCCAAACAATGATTGAACTTGATCAATATCACCACCTTGGTCATCATATCCGCAGGATTCTCAGCAATCCTAATCTTCTAAAGCAGGATCTTTCCTTTATCAATAATCTATCGCACAAAGTGATGTCGGACATCAATATGCTTCGTACATATATGGTATACTGGATTCTTCGCTAAGTGAATGACACTCTGACTATCAGAATAAATACAGACATGCTCTTGAACAAATCCTAGCTCTTCCAGTAATCCTTGTAACCAAATAGCTTCCTTCACAGCCTCTGTAACTATCATGTATTCTGCCTCTGTAGTAGATAAAGCAACTGTAGACTGTAAAGTAGACTTCCAACTGATTGGTGCTTTTGCAAATGTGAATACATATCCAGTAGTTGATCGACGTTTATCCAAATTACCAGCGTAATCAAAATCAACATAACCAATCGCACACTGACCAAGTCTATCATCTCTCTTAAAAACTAAACCAACATCTACAGTCTTCAATAAGTACCGAAGAATCCATTTCACAACTTGCCAATGATCTTTACCCAGATCATGCATAAACCTACTCACAACTCCAACTGCATGTGAAATATCGGGTATCGTACATACCATCGCATACATCAAGCTACCAACTGCATTTGAATACGGAACTTGTGACATATACTCTCGCTCTGTATTTGTACTCGGGGGACAAAGACGTACTAAGCTTGAAATGAGGAGCAAGTGGTGTACTAATAGGTTTTGATTGTTCAGTCATACCAAAACACTGTAATACTTTTTTTAGATATTGCTTCCGAGTCAAACTAACCTCACCTCTCCCTCTATCTTTGCTAATCTCCATACCGAGAATCTTTTTTGCTTCATCGAGTTCCTTCATCTCAAACTCTTGATTCAACTGAGTCTTCAACTTCTTAATTTCTTCTTGACTTCTCGAAGCTATCAATATATCATCAACATACAAAAGTAGATAAATGAAAGACCCATCTTGTAGCCTGCGAAAATACACACAACTATCAAACTTGTTTCTTGTGTACTTCTGACCTATCATAAACCGATCAAATCGCTTGTATCACTATCTTGGTTCAGCCCATAAAGCGATCTTTTCAGTTTACAAATTCAATTTTATTTTTTAGCAACCATAAATCCTTCTGGCTGAGATATATAGATTTCCTCTTCCAAATCACCGTGTAGAAATGTGGTTTTCACATCCAATTAAACTAGTTCAAGATCCAACTATGCTACCAAGGCTAATAAAATTCTAATGGAGGAATGTTTAACGACTGGAGAAAATACTTCATTATAATCAATTTTCTCCAACTGAGCGTAGCCTTTCGCTACCAATCTTGCCTTGAAGTGAAAATCATTCTTATCGGGAAATCCTTTTTTCTTTGCATATACCCATTTGCACCCAATTACCTTCTTATTCTTCGGTAGTTGAGCTAATTCCCAAGTTTCATTCTTCCGAAGAGACTGCATTTCTTTCTCCATTGCTTTCTTCCACTGTTTATTTTCTGAACTTTTGATTGTATCTTTGTACGTGGAAGAAATATCATCATATGTAATGGGAAATGTATAGGCCACCATATCAACAAATTGAGTAGGTTTATGAATTTCACGTCTTGGCCTATTATGTGCAATTGATTCTTGCTGCTGTTGAGGCTCTTGGGTCGGAACCTCTTCTTCATCTTCAGTATCCTCCTTTGCCAATGAAGTGTCACCACTATTTTCAACAACATAAGCTAGGACTACTGTTGTCATTTTCTCAAACTCCACCTGCTGCCGACTAGGCTCCACCTGCTGCGGAATACTAATGGTCTTCTCTTTGTCTTCTGTTACCTTCTTCAACATGGTAAACTCATCAAAAGTAACATCCCTGTTAAATAAAATCTTCCTCGAACTTAGACAACAAAGTCGGTATCCTTTTACACTTGAGTTGATGCCCATAAATAATGCTTTCTTGGCTCTCGGATCCAACTTAGATTCTTTCACTTGATAATAAATAGTGGAACCAAAGACATGTAAAGAATCATAATCACTAGCAGGTTTTCCAGACCATAACTCAAGAGGAGTTTTACCTCTAATTGCAGTCGATGGTAAATGATTAATGTGATGATACACATACGTAATTATCTCAGCCTAAAAAACTTTGCACAATCTAGCATTGGACAACATATACCGAACCTTCTCCAACAAAGTTCGATTCATGCATTCTGCCATCCCATTCTGTTGTATTATTTTTCTGATTATAAAGTGATGCACAATACCTTCAGAATTGCAAACTCCCAAAAATGGATTACTCCTATATTCTCCACCGTAGTTTGATCGAAGTCGTTTAACCTTTCTTTCCGTCTGAGTCTCAATCATCTTTTTCTATTTAAGGAAAACTTCAAGCACATCATCCTTATTCTTCATTACATACGCCCAAACTCTTCTAGAAAAGTCGTCAACAAAAGTAACAAAATAGTGCATACCTCCCAAAGAAGCTGTCTTAGTAGGTCCTCATACATCTGAATAAACATAATCCAAAATACCTTCAGTATTGTGAATTGCAGTGTCGAACTTCACTTTTGTCTGTTTTCCCAGAATACAGTATTTATAAAAGTCCAACTTATTGGGCTTTGCTCCTTTCAGTAAGTCTTGCTTCACCAAACTAAAGAAAGTTTTTTCCCCTGTATGTCCTAAACGCATATGCCATAACCTGGTAATTTCTAAAGATCTGAAGCTTTATCATCTTCAGAAATCGCAGTAACTGATCCAATAACTGTACTACCATTGTAGTAATACAAGTTATTTCTTCTTGTACCTTTCATCATCACCAAAGAGCCTGAAGTGACTTTTAGAATTCAATCTCGTATAGTCGTAGCAAAGCCTTTGGATTCTAAAGCTCCCAAAGAGATGAGATTCTTCTTCAATTTTGGTACATATTGAATATCTGTTAGAACTCTAGTCTACCCATCATGACTTTTTAATCGAATTGAACCTACCTCAGCTGTTTTACATGATTCATCATTTCCTATATAAACAACTCTACCATTTAGCTCTTCAAAGTTGAAGAACCACTTCTTGTGAGGACATATATGGTAAGTGCAACCCGAATCTAAAATCCACTCGTCATGCTGTGACATCATCGTAACTAACTAGAGCAAAATCTGACTCATCATCTTTAACTTCAGCTACATATGCATTAGAAGTAGCTTTACTCTTGCCTTTATTCTATAACTTCGGACAATCTTTCTTCCAATGTCCTTTCTCATGAAAAAAGGCACATTCATCCTTACCAGATCTTCCCTTCGAACAAGATTTACCCATTTTCTCCTACTTACGATTTTGACTACGTCCTCTGGCTGTAAGCGCTTCTGCTAGCACGTCCCTATTCTCCTTCTGATCTTTCTTCCAAATCTCATGATTGTACAATACAACACTCACTTCATCAAAGGACAATTTTTTCTTCTCATGAAGCAACGTAATACAGGGATGATCTAACTCATTAGGAAGGGACCCAATCAGCAACATTGCTTTATCCTCATCTTTGAAGGTTTCATCCAAATTCAACAAATCTACAATCAACTGGTTGAAAGTATCAATGTAGTCACCGATAGTCGTACTAGGCTTCAACTGGAGACGGAAAAGTCTCTTCTTCAAGTATAGTCAGTCCTCATTGCTCTTCTTCATGTACTTATTTTCGAGTACCTTCCACAGCTTAGTTGCAGAAGTCTCCCTCATGAATGGATACTTCTGTTCTCTTCAAAGACATGAGCGGATCGTACCACAAGCTTGATGATTAATCCTCTCCCATTCTTTATCATCCATCTTCTCCAATTTCGTCTCCTCCAGAACAATATCCTGATATTATTGACATAAACCATTCAATACCTCGCACTACCAAAAGCTGAAGTTATTTTGGTCATCAAATTTCTCCACATCAATTTTTGCACTAGTCACCGTTTTCTTGTTTGCCGGCGTTGACGAAGATTCTGACATTTCTACTAATATAGCTACAAAACAAAACCTAGTGCGAACCTGCTGCTCTGATACTACTTGTTGTGTAGCGGAAGTACAACTACTCCTAATGCTTATATTTAATACTAAGATAATATTAAATATAAACTACCAATTAGCTATTGAAATTAACAAAAGCAGAAAATACGCAGAAAATACTAAATGCAAAAATAAAGGAGAACACAAAATTTAGCGAGGTTCGGCAAATTATCTACGTCCTCGGGGTATTACTGACCACTTCAGTAACTTCAAAAAGAGGAAATACATAATCTAGACTATAATGCAAAAACCCAGAAACAAATAAGAAAAGGGGTAAAAATAAAACTATGAAGGTTCTTAGGAATAAAGGTCCTCACCAATAGGGAAACTAATTTTGGGATGATTAAAAACCAATTACAGAATGCTTTATTTATAGCCAACTGTAGACCCCAAATATTTATACACAAGCAATATGGGAGAAAGTGCAAAACAATTACAAAAGCTAATAAGCTAAAATTCTAACAGAGCTGACTTACGTGGACGTTATACTAATTTGTTTTTTTTGAGGAAATCAGAGAAAATCATCCTAATAGACATTAGTCTTTAGAGGTGGAGATATATATATATATATATATTTTTTTTTTATGGGTACCAATTTAGTAGGTATTTTTTTTTATCTATGCATATGTATCAATTTGGTCAATGAAAATTTAGCATGCATATTATCTTATTGTAAAAAATAAGAGAGAGAAAGAACATTAATGATGCACGTGTCTTTTCATGCACTTCATTATAGCCATTGGATCATCATTAGATGGTGATCCAACGGCTAAAAAAAAATACCTATCCATAAGTAAAAAAAAAAACCTATTAGATTGTCAACCTATATATATATATATATATATATATATATATATATATATATATATTACATTGAAATGGAGTGAAAGAAAATTGATGGTGTCTTCATTGTCCACTAGTAGCAATATAGAGAGCCCACTCAACAAAGTTTACTTATTGAAGTACACGTTCTTGGAGCGGTAACCTAGCTCCTACATCTACGAAGGCTCGAACTCTTGACATGTTACAAGCAAAGACTCTGAATAAGCACTTTTACCGTGGTACCACCACTGTGAGAGCGGTGAGCTGTTGATATTTTGCATGTAGAGAGAAGATTACTAGAATACATAGTATCAGTTCAAATGGTAAAATATATAGAGCGAGGTGTGGTGGGCCGTTCTTTGTTGAATTGGTGGATCAAATTTGAATTATCTTTTTCAACTGATCAATCAGCTGATTATTTTGTCTGCATTTGCTAACTTTATACATAAAAATGGGGTACCGTTACTCCCTGTACTTACAAGGGTCATATATGCATTATATTAATATATAGCACACCCAATGAAGAAAAACAGAAAAAGTATGTCATTGGTTTTGAGTCTTTTAACTAATATGGCGCTCTGAAATTAATCAAGCTTGACAAGCTCTATACTGTATGATATATACCTTTCCTCTGTTGTCCCTCGAAATAACTCTCTTTAAGTTTTTGCACTAATTTAATTTTCTACCAAACGGAGCTTAATTGGCCTGATCAACTGGAGCAGAGGACAACTATCGTAACTATACAGAAATACATAGATACAGAGAGAGATACTGAGATGGCTGAAGAAGACGGTTCGACAACGTCGACGACCACCACGACACTAGAAACGACGCCGACTTGGGCTGTGGCAACTGTTTGCTTCGTTTTGATTTTTGTCTCTATTCTTATAGAGCATCTGCTTCATTTTTTAGCCAAGGTATATATTCTAATTGATTATTAACTAACAACATTAATATGTGTATCTTCATGTTATGTATTAACTTGCTCTGAAGATTAACACAAGCGCATGCTACAATACTACGTACATGAAGCATAATTTGTATCATAATCATAATTTATCTAACAAATTTTTGTGAACTCTTTTTAATATATATATATGAGCAGTATTTAAATAAGAAAGGGAGGAGGTCTCTCCTTCAAGTTCTTGACAAGATCAAATCAGGTGAGTACTTAAGTTTATATTAATGGCCTAAATGGAATATATATATATATATATATTGTCAATCTAGTAGGTATTTTTTTTTACTTCATAGGTATTTTTATCATCATCTAATTATGATCTAACGAGGTATATAAAAAAATAGCATTATTAATATTATTTCTCTCTCTTATTTTTTACTATAAAAAAATATATATGATAAATTTTTATTGGTTAAATTGATAAAAAAAAGATCTATTAGATTGGTGCCTATATATATATATATATATATATATATATATTCTTCTATTAATTAAGAGTTATATCTTGAGTTTTAACTTTTTAATAAAAAAAAATTCTGATTTTTGAATGTCTGTAAAATAATATCCTCATTTTTAAATTTAGTAAAAATTACGTTATTATTTAGCAAAAATTTAAAAATAAAAATATTATTTTGTCCATATTCAAAAATCAAAGTTTTTATTTTTAACAAAAAAAATTAAAACTCAAAGTATTTTAATGTTATTATCCCATTAATTAAAAACAGTTAAGGGGGCTGGTTTTAATTAATATTAGTACGTGAAATGTAGAATTGATGCTGTTGGGTTTCATGTCACTGTTGCTAACCGTAAGTGAAAAGCCAATTGCGAAGATATGTATACCAAAAAGTGTTGGCCAATCGTTTCTTCCATGTAGCACCACCTCCACCGATGTGGAAGACGAAGAAGCTAAGTGCGCAGAACTGGTAAATCTAATTAAACATCTTTCTATATATATTATAGTTGATTATTACATATAGTTGGCAATTAAACACAAAAAATTCATAGATTGTGGTAATTAATGAATGAATTGAACAGGGCAAAGTTTCTCTGTTGTCGAGGAAGGGTGTACAGCAGCTACAGTACTTAATCTTTGTGTTGGCGTTCTTCCACGTCCTTTCCTGTGTTCTCACCTTCGGTCTCGGCATGGCCAAGGTCAAATCTTTTTTTCTTTTTGACTTTTACCATTAATTTAAAGGTGCATGTCAGCTAGTTTAAATATTGGTAAAAACTTTGACGTGACATGAAATTATGTTACGGGAAGCTTCGGTTGTTAATACTCTACGTATCTCTTTCTTATATTTATTGTACCGGCGTATAATTTTCAGTTTGAAATAGCGCCTCTCAAAACAACCCAAAAAAAAAGAGAGAGAGAGAGAGAGAGAGAGAGAGAGAGAGAGAGAGAGAGAGGGAAAGTCTTCGATGAACTTCGACTTTTTGTAACAGGAAGACTGAAAAATCTTTTCTATAGACACTATTGTGATGTAGATTTTTCATGTCAATGGGGGAACGAAGTCGGACTTTGGTATTGACAAGTTTGGCTTTTTGTACCGGACCGAAAGAAAAGAAAAGAAAATGACAAGATGGCTTTTGTTTTGATATTTGATTTTGTATATGTACTCAATTTTTGACATTTTTTTTTAAAAAAAAAAAAATGCAGATGAGAAGGTGGGAGTCTTGGGAAGCAGAAACCAGAACATCGGAGTACCAATTTTCGAATGGTAAGCATACTTGAGGGTTATGAATCTGGTCCTGATTTGAACTACACTTTATTGGACTTATTTTGGGTTTTTCTTTAATAATTGAGTTATTAACGACAAAAGCCAAATGATCATGATTAAACATATATCAAGTTTATATAAATATGAAGGAACGAAATGTAATGTAAATTTTCCACGTAGACAATTGATTTGGCATCCAGTCCAAGAATTCTCCATAGTCCATCTATAGTCAAAATGGTCCTCCTCCTAATTATTGATGCCATATTAGGCATAGTTGCACAAGTTAGACAAAACCAACTTTTGCTTTATTTGAAAATTAAATACGAAAGGAAAAAAGAGATCAAACCTTTTACGATGGTAGGCCAATATAATATGTTCTATATTTTATTACGGGGAAAATGACTTCACTACTGTACGGCGACTGAACGTTATATATGTTTCTTAGGCTTTCATGCTTAAGTTTAATATTCTTTTCACCATTTGTTTTTCATAATTTTTTAGACAATCCAATGCAAGCCATATATAGGCTGATGATATTTCTTCTTTTAGTTTTTCGTTTAAACGTAAATTGAACTACAATCAGTTAACTCATAAGCTAGATACGTTAATAGTTATGAAAAAATTGAACTGCAATCAGTTGACTCATAAGCTAGATACATTAATAGAATCATAACTATTTCTTTTTTTCTTTTAACCTTTTTAGTTTCTTACATTATTTTTGTTCTAATTATATCATGTTACTATTAATAACATTAGATCCACGAAGGTTTAAGCTAATCCATCAAACTTCATTTGGGAAGAGGCATTTGAAATATTGAAGCGAGCATCGAATTCTACGGTGGCCGGTAATTAATTAAAGCCAACTCAAAACACCAATTTCTAAACACGTTTACCACATTTATCAATATTAAAGAATATCTAAGTATTTTTGTCTTTGGCAATGTATCAATGATTTATTGCAGGTCTGCTTTCTTAGACAATTCTATAAATCAGTATCCAAAGTGGATTATTTCACGCTTAGACATGGATTCATAATGGTACTATAATTTGTCCCAACTAATTATCAGTAGTACTACTACTGTACCAAAACTTAAACTTAGCTAATCTTCTTTGTTACATATAAATCAAGATTATTATTAGACTTTTTATAATCTCTGTCGTATATTACTATATTCTAGGCCCATTTTGCAGAAGGAAGCAACTTTGATTTCCAAAGATATATAAAAAGGGCTTTAGAGAAAGATTTTCGTGTGGTGGTGGGGATAAGGTAAAGCATTATGATTTTGAACATATATTTGTATATATAGGCGCTAATAATGAATCACTACTAATTCATTAAACTTTAAAAAAAAAACACTGAAGTTGTTTTTTCCTTTTTGCAGTTGGTGGATCTGGATCTTCTCTGTGCTCTTTTTGTTCTTCAATGCACATAGTAAGACTGATTCCACATTTCGTCTCTGCCATAAAGTAGGTGTTCAATAAAGTCCAACCAAAAATTATATGTAGTGACAATATTTGTGTAAATGCAGGGTTTCACAATTATCTATGGCTTCCTTTTATTCCATTAGTGGTAAGAAATATCATTAAAATTATGATTTATGCCTAGCTTTGCATATAAATATAAAGTAGTAGATGCTACTTGCCATTTTCTGGTTTTGTAGATGCTTTTGTTGGTTGGTACGAAGCTACAAAGCATCATAACTAAGATGTCCTTAGACAGCCATGATAAATCTCAAATCGTGAGAGGAACTTTTCTAGTGAGGCCCAGTGACCACTTCTTCTGGCTGGGCCGGCCCAAATTGCTTCTCCATCTTATGCACTTTATTTTGTTTCAGGTGATTATTTCTCGGATTTATTTACTAATTATTTTAATGTTAGAGGCTATTTGAAGGACTTATTGAAGTGAATTTGCACCAATCCAGCTGACTGGTTATAATATGTAAGGGATCCCCATTTAAGCATATTAAAATTCTAATGACTTGAATAATATTTTTTGGGCTGCAGAATTCTTTCCAACTGGCGTTCTTCACATGGACTTGGGTAAATATATGCATTGAGTAACGAAGACACTAAAAATTTGCATAAAAATCTTAAAAATCTTAAGCTGTCATTCATTTTAACCATTATTTTATCTAAAATGAGACCAAAATATTTAAAATTTAATGGTTAAAATAAATGACACCACTATGTAATGTAAATTTGTGGTGTAAATATTTAGTGTCTCTAGTGTTACCCTATTTTTAATTATAAGTTATATTCTCAAATTTATATATCTACTATATATGTCCATAACTTTTAATAAAAATTGTTATAAATATCGATTAATTTTCTTTCAAATTATTAATTAAACATAGTACAAGTTCGGGTTGAAGTCATGCTTCCACCAAGAAACAGAAGACATCGTCATAAGGCTGGCCATGGGTATAATAATACAATTACTTTGTGCCTACGTAACATTGCCCCTCTATGCTCTTGTCACACAGGTATGTACATACATACATATAAACACTACTGTTTTATGTATCATACAATATATTCATATCATCATATATATATATATATATATAGTGTAAGAATTCATAGAAAATTAAGTTGTGTTATTTGTACATTTATAACTTTGTAAGTTGTAACAGATGGGGTCTTCAATGAGGAAAGCAGTGTTCACAGAGTTCGTAGTGGACGGAGTGAAGAGATGGAGAAGAAGAGCCAGGAAGAATCTGACATTGATGATCAGGAAAACCAATTGGACGGAAGGTCGTCCCTCAGTGGATGCTAATAATTCCCTTGAAACCTATTCCGTCGACATGTCACCATCTTTCGGTACTCTTGATCATGCCTCTGAAGCACTCGAAATTACGGATCATGAGCTGGAGAACAACTTATTTAGACCAAAACCTGAGTCTGAAGATGATCATGATCATCGCCAGAAGGTCACCTCGTTTGATGGGTTTCATTTGACCAATCCAAATTAATTAATTAATAACCTAATTTTTGTACGTTTTATCGTACAGTTATTTGTAAGTATAATTGACTATAGTTAATTTGGTTTATCGTTTTGGACTTCGATAGACTGCTGAACGATTCGACTTTTGTTAGCCTTGTCGTAGTCGTCTTTGTCATTCATATATTTCTTTATTCGTATGAATACATTAATATTATGAGTTCCTATATGTTCATTATTATTGTACTTGTCTTATAACTGACCGATATCTAATTCTAAAAAATTCACGTTTTTCTTGGAATATTTGCTCCGTTATTCGACCTGTACTCATAATAAAAATAAGTAATGCAAGTTATATCATATATTTACACTGCACATTCTTAATGTGTTTCGTCTAGACAACCAATTCAGAAAAAGGAAANTAAAAATAATAATCTCAGAAGTGCATCGTGTCTACCATTACAGGGTGTTTTTTTTTTTTTTTTTTGAGAAAGTGTCTACCATTAATAAAGTTATTAGGTAATAATTCATGAATTAGTTTATGATGTTATCCGCTCTTCTGAATAATCAAGGAAACTAAATTAATCAAAGAATTGCTGATCTAATTAAGCTCATAAAGCTTTTATCGCAAATTTGCAAGGTGTATTAGACTATTAGCTGTTCCTTCGCTACCACTGTGGTTGTTGAGAATTAATAAACTATACTCGATGATAAAAGAATAAAAACAAGAATATATTTAAGTGTAGAACTTTTATGAGAAAAAATCACTGATTTAGGAAAAAAATTTCGCTATATCGAAAATATAGTACAAGATGTAGAGTATTATAAAGTTAAACCAAAATATATAGAATCCTAAAATTCTAAAATACACGTGTGCCAATAAAAATTGTATAAAAAAATCAATTCAATAAAATAAGTCTAATAATCAGTCTAATCTCTCCGCTTCCACCGTATGTATCAAAAAAATCTCCTAATTAAAAAAATACTATATATGTAGCACTACAAAACTTTCAAATTGAGACATACAAAATTTGGATTACAATCTCTAACATTCATGTATTCTTAAAAGCACTCTTTAGACCATCCAAAAAAACTCCCTTAGAGGATTATTAAAATATGTGTCTTTTCATCTTTTTTTATGAGATAAGACTCATTTCAAGCTTGATGACACACACTAAAAATCAGCACTTTGGATTAAGGTAGGTACTTCAGGTCTTGCTAGGCACATTTATTTTTGTTGGGCATGCCAATAAAATCTCACATCATTTACGTGCTTCACATAATAAGTTAGGTTTTTATTTATTTATAATATATATTGTTTAATTCGTTGTATAAGTTAAACACAGCTTCAGCTTAATATAATAGGGCACCCTAAAGCATATATAGTTCTCTCTTTTTGAAAATGGTGAGGCCATAGGCAGAGAACTTTGGTTTCTGATCCGGTTGGTGTTTAAAATCTGTAACGACTCTGAATGGTCCCTGGTTTCTTTCCAGCCTGGGAACCTTCATTTCATGATGGTCGCTTTTTGTGAAGGAATGAATTAATATGTCTTTCAAATAATATATAAGACTAGCTAGCAAAGATCATTACTTGATCAAAAAAGTCATACTAGCCAAAAACACTGAATGATATTGAGTGAACAAAGAAACAAAGAATTATAAGACTGTTTGTGGTTAGGTTCTCAATTTAAAGGGGTTGATACAAAAGTAATAGTACTCTGAGAAGTTAGACAATATTATAGCGTTCAAAGAAAGTGAAACCATAAATTATGTGAATCACATCTATCTTTCTTTCTTTCTCTTTCTTTTCCTTTTTCTTTTTGTTTTTCTTTTTTCTTTTCGATGTGTCAGTTGAACTCAATTTAGTTCATGTCATCTACAAGAGAATAGAGTGAGCCGTGAGGATAAATAAAAGCTGCAAACTACTTTTATTCCAAGTTTTTGCGAAAAGAATTTAACGCGAATAAAAAAAAACAGAATACTGAAAAATGTATGTTTAATTTTCCTCCCCAGTTTGGTGTGCCAATAAATGTAGTTTTTTATCTTTTTGAATATTCTCATAAATCAGGAAGTGTTGTAGACGTCCTCGACGTAGTCCAAGACATTAAATGTATATATATATATATATATATATATATACATATATTCCAGCGAAGATAAGGATATTATAAATCTCCCTCCGCAAAGGTATTTTTCCCTCTCTTTATTCGTGATTTTTTTTTTCATATAAGAGTAAGCGAATTTAAAACCTAAACTTCAACATTCAAACTTGATAATTGAGAATTGAGAGTACATGAGCGAGGGTTAATTTGCAGGTAATATTATTGTTTTGGTAAGGTAATATTGTTATTTTTGTTATCTTTACGGGAAAGGTATAATCATTACTTTAATCCTTCTAACTTGGACAACTTTGTAGCTACAAGATGAACATTATATGGTCATGGACTACGTCATATTAGTATTGTTTTCACTAATGACGCATTGACGCCTAAAAACTTTATTTGAGGTTCACGCTGGAGATCCTTGGGCCACACCTTCTTCTCTTCTTTCTTTTTTTTTTTTTTTTTTTTGCACTTAAAAATATGACTTCTAGTGCCACTGTGTACAGCAAGTTGGATCACATTATAATTATATAATAGTAAGTCAAAAATATTAGAAGACAAAAATTAAGATCATTAATTGTTCTTTGGTCTTTACTTTAAGCACGGAGATGCATAGATTTGGAGGTTAGAGAAACTTGTGATTCTGTGCGCTGTGTGGTTTCGTGCGTACGTAGTATTTTTTTGCCAATTAGAATATCTTAGATGGACCACGAATCAAATCATTCTTTTATATATATATATATATATATATATATATATATATATATTCAAATTCAACGCAATATATTTGTCCTTTGGATGCGTTAAAAAAATAAGTTAATCTTCCACGAATATATTAAAGTACGTAAAAGATATTTTACCAAATAAAAGAAACCCATTATCCAACAAAAAGATAAATAAAAGAAAAGGCATTATTTTTCCCTTTTAGCCGAAAGCGCGCTATCTGGAAGAAACTGTCTCTTTCATTTTAAAAATTTGTTACTTTATTTTTTTCTGAAGTAGAAAAGGTAAAAAGAAACTATTGTGTGTTGTGTTGGTTAATAGATATAGATATGATCTTTCCTTTTTTCTTCGAAAGCGTCAAAATCAACAACTAGATGTGGTCATGATAATGTAAAAATCTATACTGTGTTGGAAAAGATAATATGTGCTACCTTCAATGAAACCCATTAATCACGATGAGCATCCAATATAGGTGGAGTATAAGAAACGTTTGAGAATCAAAATATATATATAAAGTCTCCAAATTATAGAAAGGAAACTGCTAAACATCCATCAAGACACTTTTTTCTGAATTTGTAACTTAAAATGAGTGAGGCACAAAAAAAAAAAAAAACATTAAATACTAATCAGTTACATAATTGTACATCATTCAATTCATTTTTTTATACATAATTTGTTAAGATGCATATAACATCACTTATATAAATTAAAAAGTACATAAGCTTGAATGTGTGTCATTCTTTCAATAAGAAGGGTCCTAATTTGGTTCAGAAAAGACTATTATTTGTTGAATTAGTAATGTTATTGAGGTGGTAAATCTGTCAAGATATTAGCAAAGATATCAGGTTCCTTCGTTCAACCACCCTTTGAATAATTGTAGACTTTATACATTTGATTTTTGGTGATCATCAATGTTAGCCTTCATTTTAAAGTTTGTGATCAATTCTTTCCTTCTCTAAATCAAATTATGTTGATTTTTTGACTTGTAAATTGACTGAAATACCTTAAAAATTTAGATTAAAATTAATAACTAGAACAAAAATATTACAAATTTAGAAGAAAAAAAATTCTTCCCCATCTCTTCTCCCCGGACTTCCTCTCTTCTCTCTTCATCTTTTTCCCTTTTCTCCCAGCTCCCTCTGATTCTCATCTTTAATCACAAACATAAACTCTTGTGACCCTATTTGAGTTTCGACCTACCAAGAGAAAATCCTTTCCCAATACTATCAGTTGGATCCAGTAGCAAATACCCATCTTCATATTTGACCGAGGAGGGACATAGTTACCAAAGAAGACTATGAAGAAATGAAAACGCGTTGGTTGTTTGTGTAAGCATACTTTTACTTTTGTATTTTGGGTTCAAATCAAAACAAAAAAGGAAAAAATTTTGGGAAGAGAGAGACATGATGAAGAAATTTGACTTTTTAAATAGTTTTATTCCCCTTTTTTTAGGGGATTGAATAATTTTATTAATCTGGTTATTTATTTCAGTCGATTTATAACTCAAAATCAGCTTTTGATGCAACAAAAATATGAATTAGTCACGAGCGTACTCTAAATTTGAAGACTTATGTTGATAATAGCAAAACTAAAAATATAAATTTCATAATTTGTCAAAATACATAGTATATTTATGATATTATCCAGTGCAGGCTCAAGGGGTAGGCAGCTGAGCCAACTGCCTAACGCCTCCCTTGAGCCACTATGGCCGCTTAATAATATATTGCTTTAATAAGTAATTTTAAGTTTTAAGAATTTAATGCTATTACATTTAGAAATTATTTAACAATGCATTAGTGCTATTTCATTTAGGAATTTAATTCATTTTATGCCCCAATTCCTAAATAATTTACAAACAATATCTATGTATTTGCTGTTATCACGTTTTATTGGGAGCAATTGGGTTAGTTAAAAAATTCCTTAATTTTTGCAACTTTTCAAAACGTTTTTCTGTTTTAAATAAAATAAAAAATAAAAATTTTCGTCTTTTTCTTAATAGCTAATAATCAATTTCATTAATCTATAACCATGTTTTTGCCTAAATTGATGCAGTGAAAACTCTAATTAATCAATGTGTATTAATTAGTGTATTTAATTAAATGGATTCACTCATAGTTTTTACATTTTACACTGTGTCCTCTTTTATATATCATGAAAACGTTCTTTGAAAAATTGAATAAAGTGTTGAATCTATACTTATAAAAATTTCAATTCTATTGAAAAATTGAATAAAATGATGAATATATATGCCTATAAAAATTAGTGTGTATTTTTTTTTCCTATTTTATTTCTAATACTCAATATGTTTAGTAGAACTTCCCTAAATATATATATATATAGTAGAACATATGGTTCTATCTATTAAGAAATTCAAAAAAAAAAAAAAAATCACTGAATCTCAAAAAGATTGAAGCTTCAGTTTTTCCTATATTAAATTTCCTAAACCATTTCCTAAAATCCTTCTTAACAAAATTCGCCTAAGGCCTCCAACTTTGAGCTCTGGTTCTGATTTTATCCCAATTGAGAAAAAGGTATTTATCTATCTATATATATATATATATATATATATTTATATTTCTACTTTGTATTTTCTCTGCTGAACAATGTTGTTTCTATATCGATTAACTTTGTTAACTAATAATATCCATTAAAAGTATACATTTGAAAAAAAAAAAAATGAAGTGTAACGTATTTGCTGAGAGAAATGTAAAGCAGTGTATGCGCATATTTATAATTATAAATAAATGAGCACAGCTACAAGCCAGGCTGCGTTTAGTTAAAGTGAGTGGGTCCAGAAATAAAAATAACAAGTTGGGTAACCTGTGTCATGAAACTGCGGCTGCTTTAGACTGGTTATTACGTTTCCCGTGGGTTTGTTCCTCTTCCTTTCGTTCGGTTCATGCATGAGCTTTTCTTTAATCTTTTTCTACATTTTTAGTGAATGACACAGCAAATGCATATAGTATGACATTATACTATAAATATATTCATATATATGAAGCTTCTGGTTTGGTGCTATATATATATTTAGTCTTTGGTTTTTGACAAGAAATTACTTTTCGGTTTCTCAGTTGTAGCCATCATGCTGCACTATGGACTGCTCTCTCGACCACTTTATATATTCATATATTAATTCAAAGAAAAGCATAATATCTAATTGCACCTTTTTTTTTTTTTTTTTTCTTGTGATATTTCTTTTCACTTGCTGCCAGAACCCAAATTTGGCTTTTCTCATACTTGTTTAATACTCAAAACTAAATTATAGACTAGCTAGCAAGAAGCCTAGAACGTCCCTAAACCTAATTATAAACTGACAAAACCTAATCTACTTTATGTACGAAATGATTCTGCCATTACCAACTTCATTTTCTTCACGTGTGAAAATAATTAAATCAATTTCTTAACGAATTGGAATGGTAAATGCATGTCATTTGAAAATAATTGTTACATAGAAGAAGACAATCTACATATGAAAAAAAGTATAATTGCATGTAGATCATGAACATAATTTAAAGGTTCAACATTGAACAAGTTTTTTTTTTTTTTCCTTCTGTTGTGATCATACAAAAACGTGAAACTAAAATAGCATGCATGTGTTGTAAAATATCCGAGTAATGTGATATGGGGAGACCGAATGAGATCTTTTGGAGCCGGCCACCGCCAATAATTACACGTGTAATTGGTGATTGAAATTGTGATTTATGGATTCACTTTTAAGCGCTCGTATCTATCTGCCGCAAAGTGGACGGAGCAGTACTAGAGAAGTTCCTAACTTTTGACTCTCTGCTTCTTTTGGTTTTGGTTTGAATTGGTGAAAATGTGATTTAGAAACAAGCTAAGCGTCCACGTCATCCACCATCTGGGGAAGAAAACAACAGTTCTGCCAACGTGGCCGAAAGCGATGGGTACTCCTTCGGAAATACGAGACGACGGTGGGTCAACAGCTTAGCGATAGACACGTGGCAGAGGTTGATGTGAGGAACCGTGCGTGACGTCATTGCTAATGACCACTCATTTTGGATGAGATATCTTTTTCCATTATGGCGTCCACTTTTGCATCAATATTCTCCCTCTCTAATCACCCTCGCTAATCTCGCTAATCTAGCGAGCTTGTTTCTTTAATTACAATTTTATCAAAATCAAAATTATACTAAATATTCAACTTTAAAAAGAAAAAACAATTAGTGGCAACGTTGAGTTCACCGTTATAATATAATTTAGACTCTAAAATCCCAACCTTTTTACCAATTGAATTGATATTCACTTTGTTAATTTGTGATTAGTTAAACTCTTTAATACTGACATTTTAGTAGGCTGGGGATAAAAGCTAAGAATAGACTCAGGGAATAGGTCAGACAAACTTTAGAAACGATAATATAATCGGAAGAACAATGAATCAATCTTACAGAAAATACGTCGTTATATCGTTAGATATATTCATTTGCAGTTTCTTGTATATTACATCGTTATATGTATTCCGATGGTTCTCATATTTTTTTATTTTTTTTCTATGTTTTGTTCACACACTTATAGAATCATATTAAGAAAATGTTTAGAATCATATTAAGAAAATGTTTCCACTCCGTGCCGTGGATCAGAAAATTCTTTTCTTATCTTTCATTGATTACCCAATTACATAAATAATCCATACTCTTCACCTATTTTCTTAATTGTAATTAAGCCAATCAATTTACTCACTCAATTACAATAAAAAAATCTGGAATCTTTACGTTACATTAAAACCTATAATTAGCTGTAGTTGGTAATATTTGATTGTATATATAAAATATCTTGACAAACCGATCTTTTAAAATATTTCTTTTTACATTACGATACCAATACGAAATATGGAGACAAACTTGATTCTCTGCAAACCGACACTCATTTCCACATCTTCCATCTCATTTGCAACGTGCGTTGAATTGTTGTTAGTACAGGAGCAGTGATTTTACAAAAGAAGATCACCAATATCAAAATGAATAATTAATATTCCTATTTTTTTTTTAAAGAGTTTTCCACGTCATTTAATTTTCTGTTCATTTTTTTTGTTTTTTCAGTTTAATTATATTTTAAAGCATGTTTTTTCTTTTTCTACTCGAAATTGTGTGAATCAGAAGAAATGAGAAAACGAAAGAAATGGGGTGGGATTGGGAAATAGAAGTAGCTTAATTGGAATGTGTATGTATGACTGTCTGTCTTTAATTAGCTACCTAAGCGGGTGACGTAGTGTTCGTCACCCTATGGTATCCGTGACGCACAAGAGTGCGTAACAACAATTGACGTTAGAGTCTACGCTTCCTCACACCTCACCTCACCTCACCCAACTCACCCCACCCCACCCCACCCCTCTCCTCTCATCTTATTCCCCCAATTTATAATTTACTCCCCATTTTCTCTAACTAAAACCCCTCCCTCCCTCCCTCACATTTCACACATATCAAACCTCTCTCTCTCTCTCTCTCTCTCTCTTTCTATTCAACATTTCAATTAATTTGCTTAATTTCACTAACTATACTATATACCATATACATATATACACCATGCAACATGCAATTCCTTACAGAACGTGGGTCCCGGGCCGGGTCGACCCGAGCCCGCCAGCCCGTCACCCGGTTGACGAGCCGGTCTCGGCCTCCGACTTGGCCGTGCAGGTGACGGTGTCGGAGAATGCGGTGGTGGTGTTCGGGCGACGCGGGTGCTGTATGTGCCACGTCCTCAGGCGGTTGCTGCTGGGTCACGGCGTTAACCCCCCAGTTTTCGAGGTGGACGAGGAGAGGGAAGCCGCTGTAGTGGAAGAACTGTCCAAAATTAACGGCGTTGCAGACGAGGAAGTCGGAAATAGTGGTGGTAGTAGTAGTAGTAGTAGTAGTAGTAATAATAATAATAAGGTACAGTTTCCGGTGGTATTCGTAGGTGGGAAAGTGTTTGGTGGGTTGGAAAGGGTTATGGCTACGCATATTTCAGGTGAATTGGTACCCATTCTCAGAAAAGCTGGGGCTTTGTGGCTTTGACATACTACTACTACTCTTATCTATTATTATTACCACCGCTACTACTCTACTTGTTGCAATTATTAATTATTTTCCCCTTGTTTTTTTTTTTAATTGGAGCGATGTTCCCTTCTTTTTATTTTATTTTTATTTTTTTTTTAAATGGAAGCAGAGGAATGCAGCGGTTTAGTCCTTCATAATTTATACTGCTAACCGTTAAATTTGTGTGTAGAGAAGCAACATCTTAATTAATTCAGTTAGACCCTTTGATCCGATTTTCATATCTTGGTCTGATTTTTTTTTTTTTTTTGGTAAACTAATAATTAGGAGACCAATCACGGAATATTAATTGAAGCTTTTCAGGATAAAAATGATGAAAATTCGATCAACCACTTTGTTGGCAGATCAGATATAGTTTTGTATGTTCAAATGTGAATATGTATGGACTATTTCTTCGCGATCCACCATGTGCAAGAGTGTAGTTTTGGGCCAAAATTATTAAAGGTAATGGGTTCCACAGCCTTGAATCCGGACCCGTGCGAACCAATCAATCATAATTGTTTTCTTAGCCCTCACTGTGGAGATCAATTTCGCCAGTGTTAATGCTTGAAACTAAATGTCACGGATTTTCTTTTCTCCTTTTTTTTTTTTTTTTTTCTTCAAAGAAAGGAATATATGCTGCAGGCAAACACGGCTGTCCAGCAACGAACCAGTAAGTATTTGTTTAAAAACAATCAGCATTTAAACTTATTACCCAAAAAAAAAAAAAAAACAGCATTACTTGAGCCATTTCAAGAGAAAATTTTGCAATATTATGATCAAAGAATTAATGGAAAAGGACACCGAGGAAGAAATTTTGGATGTTATTTGACCGACACGGTGATTGTTTAATTTGAAATATTATTATGCTTAGCTAGCTTGTAAAAACAAATTAAATATATGTAAAGTATATGAAGGACGAAATCAAAATTGAAATCTATTTGCAATAGAATTACTGATTAGGATATGTACGAAGTGCCGTGGTCGCATGCATGGATTGACTCGAATAATATAATATATATTAGGCATATTGTCCTGTAGTCTAAAATCCTATATGTTGGTCAATACTAAAAAGGAAAAAGTTGAACAAGTGAACGTGTCAGGTCGCATGAGTAAGATTAAGTGCGACCTCCTCCGAAAAAGTTAAGTGCGACCTCCTCCGAATGAGTTAAATGCGACCTCTACTGCATAAGTTAGTGCGACCTCTTTCGAACGAGTTAAGTGCGACCAGAATGAAAAGGAAACTAGACTAACCTTCGTCAAACGGGTAACCTACAAAGAAAGGGAAACAAAAGTTTCTCTTTAAAGATCGACCAGTCATCTCATTTAAGTGATTATCTAATTATATTGTTACTCGAATTGTATTTTCCGATTATACAGTTACTCATTCTCACAATTGGGAAATATTGAGCTATCCTCACCTATACAAAGAGAGTTCAATGTTTCAGTGCTGGGGATTTCTTTCTTTTTAATCTTTGATATTTTATCTTTGAGATCTTTTGAGAAATTTTTAAACTCTTGCTTCTTCTTTCCGGACAATACATTGTAATTTTGAGCTTCTCCAGAAAATAGTAAAAAACAGTGGACGTAGGCTTATCTTTTTTGGGGCTGAACCACTATAAAATTCTTGTCTCTTTGTTTGCTTTGATTAATTAACCATTTTCACAAACAAACCATATTTTGTAATTTTTCCAAATTTATTGTTGGCAAAAACCTCTGTCAACAATTGGCGCTAGAAGAAGGGCTATTCCGGCAAAAAAATTTGTCCATTCCCCTTCTTTCAACAATAGCAAACACCAGAAATACTACTAGAAACATTGGAACGAGCCAAAATCATCCCCAAAGTATCGCTACTGCATAGGTAGATCCTGCTCTGGATCAGTTTGCCATGACCACACCGGAAAATATTGTCCAGAGACAAGATCGTATAGAGGAAGCACTGGTGAACCTTCAGCAAATTACACGTCAAATTAATGACTCTCTACGACGACTTGCTGAGAGACAGATGCTAACTCCATCACAGCATGAACGTCCCAGAGAACGTCCCGCTCAACAACCTGAGAGAGGAATTCAGATTCTGGAGACAGGGAACCACGACCAACCTAAAGCCCAGCAGGAGCGTCGAGGAGATTGTATCTCTAAGGGAAAAGGCAAGGTCACAGACTTGCCTCTGGTATCTGAAACTGAAAATTCGAGCACTGATCGTGATCGTGGGCAATCTTCCCGGAGAGCAACCATCAATCGTGATTATCTAGACAACGAGCAAAAATGTCAATCGAGAAGTGTCTTTGAAAAGATCAGTAGGGAATCTCGACAGAATCCTACAGACCTGAGACAACATCTGGATCAGCGACGTAGTCAGGAGCGATCCACATTGCATCACAACGACCAAAGCCGATCTCGTCGCACTGTTTCATTAGAATCCCTAAGGTCGCAGCAGACCCTACCTAACCAACCCGCCTTATATCGTGATAACGATCAGAGGTCACTCCTACCACCAATAAGAGAGAATATTCTCCCTCTGAATGTCAATGTCCATAATCTGAGGATTGCTTTAGATGCACTTATTGATTAGGACGATGAGCTCGTTGATGGGTATCGTCAATCGCCATTCAACGAGGAGGTTCGAGCTGCCACCTTACCTGCTAGATTTAAACTTCCCACTATAAACACTTTTGATGGAAAAACTGATCCACAGGACTATATAGATCACTTCAGTGGCCTGATGGAGCTTTATCGTGTTGTTGATTACGTACGTAGTAGATACTTTACTGTAACTCTCACAGGAGCGGTGAAGAAGTAGTTCCGAGGACTCAAGTATGGTTCAATCTCGTCCTGGCAACAGCTTCAAACTGCATTCTTGAGGCAATTCTAGGCCGTGAAGAATTTTACTATTCCACTGGTAAGTCTGTCTGCTATTCGGCAAGGCCCAGAGGAGACTCTACGATCTTACCTAAATCATTTTATCTCAGAGTTGACGAAGGTCAATAACCCACCTGAGGGAAGAGTTTTAACTCTAATGATAGCTGGGGTACAACCAGAAACTAAACTCTGGGAAGAGTTACTAGAGTAAGAATGTAGAATCCTTGAAGACTTTTATCGAAGAGTTGGTCGACATCTAAGGGTGGAATCTTCACGCGAAAACCTTCATAAGACGACAAAGAGAGGAGAAAAGGATACTGCCAAAGATGCGACCACAAATAACAACAATAATGATAAGCAATCGAACAAAAGGAATAATGAACAATCGACAGAGAAGCAGCCCAAACAGAAAAAACAGAAGATTCCAAGAGCTCCTATGAGGTTCAATAATTATAGCGAATTGAATGCATCCATAGATTATATCTATGCGGTTACAAACCTACAGGAGCAGTATCGTCAACCGGAATCGATGAAAAGAGATAGAGCGAGGTGCGACCCCAATAAGTTTTGTCGGTATTACAATGACATTGGACACGATACTAATAACTGTTTTACCCTGAAAGATGAGATCGAAAGATTAATTAAAGAAGGGCGGCTGCGATAGTTTTCTAAACAGAATAATGAAAGGCGAGAAGAAAACCAACAGCGATCTCCAGAAATTCAGCGTGAGATGCGAACTATATTCGAAGGATCGCACGTTGGTGGAGATTCCAAGAGAGTGCAGGATAGGAATGCACGAGAAGCTCGGCAGCAGTCGTTGACCAACGTCATGCACTTCGAACAGTGACCACGAAAGTTTTAGCGAGTACCGGATATGGATATTACTTTCACGGACCAAGACGCGAGGGAGGTCCATTATCCACATAATGATGTGTTAGTCATAAAGATCAATTGTGGAAGCACGCAGTTATGGCGAGTATTGGTTGATAACGGAAGTACTATTGACATCCTGTATTATGACGCCTTTAAAAAGATGGGGTTGAATAAAAGCGACCTGAAGCCCGCTGTCACCCCACTCTACGGATTCGCTGATAATAGCATAATGCCTATGGGCATAATTGAGTTAATGGTCAACGTTGGAACCTATCCTAGGGTTTCAATAGTAATGACCCAATTCTTAGTTGTAGGTTGTCCCTCTGCATTCAATGCGTACTGGGAAGACTGACGCTGAGGGAACTTCAAGCTATTACTTCAATCTACCATCTCGCTATGAAATTCTCCACTCAACAAGGAGTAGGCGAGGTGTGTGGCAACCAATATGATGCAAGGACTTGTTATAATAACTCAATAAAGCTCGTAACAAAATACTAATAAGAATTGAGCTCGATCTTTTAGAAGAAAGGTGCAAGCAGTCTCAGCTTCGAATCGCATCATATCAAGAGGGCACTGCTCGATATTATAACTCTAAAGTTAAAGTCCGAGGGTTTGAAGTTGGTGACCTTGTTCTTCGGCAAGTCCTACCAAATAATAAAGAGCACGGTGCTAGTGTATTTGGACCCTCTTAGGAAGGACTGTATGCTATTGATGCCATTATTTGACCTGGGACATATAAGTTAGCTCGCACTGGCAGACAAAAGATCGAGCATGCTTGGAATGTAGAACAACTTCGTCGCTATTATCAGTAAATTTTCATGTATATTTTCATATATTCGTCATTCATCAATAAAGATATCTACTTATTCGTCATTCGTTGATCGTCATTCTTTGATCGTCATTCATTGATCGTCATTTGTTATTCATCATTCGTTGATCGTCATTCGTTGTTCGTTATTCGTTGATCGTCATCCGTTGTTCGTCATTTGTTGATAGTCATTCGTTATTCATCATTCGTCATCATCAATAAGGGTATCTCCTCATCGATCATTTGATTTGGTACCTTTTATAGTTTTATGGCAGTCTTCGAACACCATAAGACTCGGGGGTAGTGGGATCAGAATATTATCTCCTACTTGCTTCCTAAGGGACTATGTAAAACGTCCATTTAGAGGGGTCGGAATTTTCGATCGCCGAAATATCTAAAATTCCTTAAAATCTTAGGATTTTCTCCTCGCTTCATGCCTTAGCATGTCGTATTACGCAATTTTCCTCCTCGAACAACAAAGTGACTAAGCAAAATGTTTATTGTTTGATGTGATATATTACTATATTTACATTTTACCATGGAACTTTTGAAAAACAGTATTAAGTTTGCATTACTCATACTTGTTGTTTTCTTAAGCGACCTAACCTATCCTAATACAACCATTTTAATTGTGTTGGATTCGAATCGCAATAGCGTACCAATTAGTCACCTAGTGATTGACTACTTAGTTAAATTAATTATCCTCTATATTACGACTTAGTGTGTTAATTGTTTTGCAGGAATAAACATCTAGTAAAGAAAGTATTCGTTCATTGATAAAAGCTTGCACCTGTATGCAAGCAAAGAAATACAAATAAGAAGGAGACCAAGCCCGTATTATTTTGAAGTTAAAAAATAAAAAAAATAATTATACAGACGTGCTCACTCCACCATCTCTAGCTTTGGTAGCTTTGATAGCTTCTGCTTCCTTCCAACTCCTGACAAGCTCGATCACGTCTTTGCCAAGGATGGAAAAGTCGAAGTCCGAATGCTCGCAGAAGATGTTATATATAATGGTCGACGAGGCGATGTCACTGGCTTTCTCTTCGAGCTCTTTGACTTCAGTAGCCTTTCATTCTTCAATAGCTTTATGAGCAAACTCTGTCGTCGCCTCCTTCATACGATCCGAATGCTCAAAGATAGTCTTTTCAAGCTCTTTAATTTTTTCCTCAAGCTTCTCCTTTTCGAACTTCTCCTTGGCCAGACCTTCGAGCAACTGCTGCCTCTCTAAATTGAAGGCTTTTTTCTCCTCCTCGCGAGCCTTCTCTGAGTCCTCGAATGCTTGGGTTATCTCTTCGACTTTTTTGGCCTTCTCCAGACACTCAAGGATTGGGTCATGTATCCGGACAGCAGCTGCAGCAATCTGAAAATATAATACATCAATACCAGCAAAATGCGTTGAAAAGAGAAAATAGAAGATGCTTATATTCGCCAACATCCTCATCGCAGAACCGAAGGCAACCTTGGCTGATCGTCACTTCATCCTCTCCCAACCATCTTCAGAAATGAAGCGATCAATGAAGGCTGCGCTCATACCAGCCTTATCCGGTAATTGGTTAAGGAGTGCGAAAAGCTCCTCGTTTTTATCAACCTGGTTCGAATCCGAAGAAGTGGCAGTCTTCTTGGATGGATCGGGATGGCTCACAGTTTGAGGCTGAGGAGGAGGTGAGATTGTCGGGATATCCTCGAAGGTGACTTTTCGTTTCTTGGAAGTGTCGACCTTCTCTTTCCCTTTTGACGTCGATGGAGGTGTGCTCTCTGGCGTCTTAGACTTTGCCATTGACCCCAGAGTAGAAGGCGATGCTCGCAGTCCGCTACCAATAACTATTTCTGTACATATGTGAGTCAGCATGCGAGGTAATATAATACGATGATGATAAAAAATATATATATATAATTACCTTCTTTCTATTGAGAAGCTGGTGGTGATACATTTTCTGGAGATGATAGTTATGAGGTTGTAGGGGTAGCAGGTATTTTTCATTTCCTAGGTTTGGAAGATGATGCACTCTTTTCCATCTGCTTCTTCAGCTTCTTCTTCTTCGAGCTCGAGGGTCTGGTCGAACGGACGGTGGGATCTGGGAAAACGGCTCCTCTTGGAAGCAGACTGCAAGCGACTAAGTTCTTGGAAGTCCTAAGCTTCTTCCAATCGAATTCTTCAATTGGAAGGTCGTTTATTCTGTACACCCTTGCGAGCTGTTCTCTGGAAAGTCCAGGCTGTTTCCTGTTATCTGCGATGACATACGAGTGCGATCAGAATAATATAATTATACACAAAAGACGATAAACTGAAAGCTACCTACCAGGATTTTGAAAGAAGCCGTTATCCGTATAGTCAAAGTGAAAAAATAGATTTTTCCATTTTCTCATATTCTTGCGAACCCCGTAGATAGTTTTTATTGCTTGGTTCGACCACTTGCTCACATAAAAGAAGCCGAAGTCTGATAGGTTTGATTTCATTTGGTAAAACCAAGCGAACTCTTCATGAGTGGTGGTTTCTAAACCTAGTTTATGGTATAGTATGTATAAACCTACCATGTATCTATAAGTATTTAGAGTTCGTTGAAAAGGAACGACTCCATAATAATCAACGATGGATTTTATGTAAGGATGAAGTGGGAGGTGGATCCCGCATTTGAGAACTGCTTCAAAGAATGAGGCAATTCCGCGAGGTAGTGTATGTGGTCGATTGATCTCCATGGGAAGGCGAAGAGGGATGGTGATCTTGTAGTTGTACACGATCTTGCTGAGCCTATTCATGGTGCAGCTCGTCCTTATATTGATATATGACCAGTCTCCCTCTACATATTGATAATCTGTTGTGAATGCAGGGGCATCTCTGATATGCTGGGGCCATTGATCTTGAGAAAGGTCGCCTATGCGAAGACTACTTTGCCTGACCCTGGTTATCTCAACTTTGGGTTCTGGCTCAAGATAATCTTCGAGATTTATGGAGCTAACGCTGGTATTAGAAGATTCTCCTGAGAATACATTCCCTTCCCTAAAATCCTCACTACTAGACATCTGAAAAGAAATATGGATGAGTTTAGTCCTATGCAAGCATCAGAGACCTTAGCTATATGCAAGTAATTTTGGGGTCTCATCCTAGGATTGCATCAACAAGCTACTCATCGAATTTTTTCTAATCGATCTACGGATTCATAAAAATTGTTCGAGCAGTTCGTTAAAAAATAAAAAACTCTTTCACGAGTTCATCTCTGTCAGTCATCTAAAAGAAGGTATTCTATAAACTAACGAAGGGGATCTAAAAAAATTCCCATTCCAATCCATCTGGGTGTGGGACGGGTTTTCATTCAGGATATTTAGGCTCTACAACTGGATTCAATTTCTAGAAATAAAATCTGTATATGGGTTTTTTGGACAGAGAACAATAAGAGAGAGATGATATATACTAACCTTTTTTCGAAGATAGAGGGATTGAAATGTAGTCTGAAGGATTGCGGTGATAGCTTCGTCAGAGAAGAGACTGAAAGTTGTACGAGCTGAAGAACAAGATGGCACTGAAAGAATTGCTTTGTGAATGCTTCGGGTTTCGAGAGAAATAGCAGACGATAGGATTTTTGAAGAAAAGACAGATTAGTTTTCGATATATATGTCTCGAGTATTGTCAAATCACAGCCGTAGATCAAGGTATTTAATTTTCAGATCCAAAGGCCGAAGTTCACGCTGGATTTGATTTTTCTGAAATTAAATCGGTATCTTTTCAAAATTTGAAACGATTCGATTTAAGATAACAGCTAGTATCATCGCTATCATTGTGTCTATTTAAAAAGGAAAAGAAAGGAAAAGTCTCCTCGAGTTTTGCTATTCTTCTTAGAAAAGGTGACGCGTGGTTTCATCTGTCAGAAAAATGTACGCGTGATCTTGAAAAGATAAGATTTGAGATCTGGTGACTCTTCGACTCTTCAAGGGTCTCAAGTCTAGGTCATGACATCGCATTTTTTAAGCTCGCACTTATAGTAGAAGAAAACCCCATTTTTTCCTAAAGAACTAATGGAGCTGGGGGCAATTGTTGTGCGGTCTAAAATCCTATATGTTAGTCAATACCAAAAAGGGAAAAATTGATCAAGTGAAAGTGTCAGGTCGCATGCGTAAGATTAAGTGCGACCTCCTCCGAAAGAGTTAAGTGCGACCTCCTCCGAACGAGTTAAATACGACATCCACCGCATAAGTTAGTGCGACTTCTTCCGAAAGAGTTAAGTGCGACCAGAATGAAAAGGAAACTAGACTAAGCTTCGTCAAATGGGTAACCTACAAAGAAAGGGAAACAAAAGTTTCTCTTTAAAGATCGACCAGTCATCTCATTTAAGTGATTACCCATTTATATTATTATTCGAATTGTATTTTTCGATTATACAGTTATACATTCTCACAATTAGGAAACATTGAGCTATTCTCACCTATACAAAGAGAGTTCAATGTTTCAGTGCTGGGGATTTCTTTCTTTTTAATCTTTGAGATCTTTTGGGAACTTTTTAAACTCTTGCTTCTTCCTTTCGGACAATACATTGTAATTTTGAGCTCTTGTAATTCTTCAGAAAATAGTAAAAAACAATGGACGTAAGCTCATCTTTTTCAGGGCTGAATCACTATAAAATTCTTGTCTCTTTGTTTGCTTTAATTAATTAACCTTTTTCACACACAAGCCACATTTTATAATTTTTTCAAATTTATTGTTGACAAAATCCTACCTCAACACATATAAATGTGAAAAAAAAAAAACACAACTCTTATATTATGCATATTTCAAGAAAGCCAAACGACCTTTATTTATTTATTTTTGTTTTGTTTTTAGTTCTAGTCAATATTTTTATGCCCCTTTCTTCCGTTGGATTGTCTCTGAAAATTTCAAAAATGATGAGATCACAGGACAATTAGAGTCCATGCAGATCCTAATCCCAAATTTCTTACTGCCTGCTCTGGAGTACTTGTTCAACATTTTTACTAATTAATAATAATGAGTCAATAACTAATCTCCCAACCTCATCACCAAGGGCCATTCGGGGAAGCTTTTCGTACCACCATTGAGCTACATTAATATATATTCCTTGTTACCGGACTTGAACACGTCATGTTGTCCACATACTAGATAGGGACTTATGATCATTTTGGTTTTGTGATGATCATGATAAGATGGATTACCATTTTATGCGTTAATGATTGACCCTTATTATCTGATAAATTACTGCAAGTTAATTATTATAATTAGTTTATCAATGCATTAGCGAGCCGGATTAGCCGACTTAGGTCTTGTATATTCACTGGCGTGTAAGTATTGACGTGCTGTCCTATGCCTTGAATAGTATACATCAACAATGCTTGAAACCACTGTCTAACTTTCACTTATTTATTTATTTTTTAAGACAAAAGAAGCAATGTTTAACAATTTATCAATGTTCTGTGTATTAACCAAATTATTACTTGTCTTTTGGTCTTGCCACCAAATAAAGCATATTCATATTTCTATTAAATTATCTGAATTAGTACAACAGATTGATTAACCTAATCATAGTACATGACTATATAATTATTTAAAATTAGAATTAAGTTGAGAGGTCTAATGAAAGCGTTCTTGCTCTCTTTTGGTTCACTATAAGTGGTGGATCTCAAGTCAAACTATACAAGTGTCATTTTCTATATAAGTAAATGGCCGGCAAGGCTAGTGAAGCGATAAGAATATATAGCCCTCGCCTCCTCTGCACTTATTTTCCATGCGGCCACTATCTTAATCATTATTAGTATGGGTTTAGTAGGCAAATTAATTTGCAGATATTATATTTATAGAGTATACAAATCACCCAAATGTGTTTTTGAGTCGAGCGGGGGTTCATCTGATCCAACATAATATAATAATAATAAATTAATTTTACCAACAACAAACAGAATTATAATGTAAGAAAGAAAAGTTATTGATTTCAGAAAGATGAGGATAATATCCATTTTTACATGGGAGTCCAAATCTAAATAACTATGCCGGAATAACAAGTTGATTATTATAAATAATGTTTTCGTGAAAAGGGATAAGGATGAGAACGGAAAAGTTGTCCAATCGTGTTCCCTCTCCCATCCCTCCCTATTTTG